>JAWZYV010012016.1:0-192807 GCA_038373885.1 Cheiracanthium punctorium
TTTTGTAAAATTATTTCACTTAAAATTAAAACTCATGTTAAAAAAAAAAATAAAATAAAAATTAATTAACTCTTGATTAAAAAAAATATTTGTTGTAAAATTATTTAACTTAAAATTAAAACTTGGTTAAAAAATAAATTAACTCTTGATTAAAAAAATATTTGTTGTAACATTATTTAACTTAAAATTAAAACTTGGGTAAAAATCTCTTAAGAAAAAAAAAAAATGTTTAGATAAAAAAGTTCATACGCTATCTAAATCATTATTTGTAAAAACTATAGGTACTAAAATCGTTCTATGGTATAATTTTCTCACTTCCTTAACAGTAGAAGAAATTTGTAGAAAATGTATGGGTATCCTAAACCCTACTTTAATATTCTAGTAAACTGTTACTTATTAAATATATGCTATAATCTTAAACGGTATACAAAAATTAGAAGTATGTATTAAGCAGCATTTATTCAATTTGCATTGGTTCTATTACTAAATGGTAAAGAAAACTAAATAAATAAAAAATTAATCAAAGTCCCAATTCATTTTGAAAACTAAAGTATAACACAATACACCTACAATTTTATACCTGAAGGATTCTCGGCCTAATGAACAACAATCATTAGCCTATGAATTCTTTTGTAGGTTGCGCGTTCAAATTTGAAAATTTTTTTCCAAGTCCCCTTATTTCAAAAAATTTGTTAAAGTCTGAAAATTTTTCCAAGTACCCTTATTTCAAAAATATCTTATGTCTGAAAAAATTACAAGTCCCCTTATTTGAAAAAAAGGAAAAAAATTCTTATCAACCCTTCGAACATCCGCTCCCCACATCCGGTCCGACCACGCCCCCCTCTCTCTCTCTCTCGACCCAGGGAAAGCAGTTATACAGTTGCCCACGGCTGCCCACAATTAACATGGGCTGCCCCTGGGCAGAACTCTCCTTTTTCTACTACTCCTAACTCGCGTTTACACTAAGTTTCAGAGGAAACCAGGGAAAACTTTAAACTGTTAGGGCGACGGAAGCGACCTGGTTTTCAACCAGGCACTTTCAGTCTCCTAGCTCAGAGCACTATGTGCTCTCAGCTGCGGTTCAGTGGTAGAGCACCTGCACGTTAAGAGGCAGTCCCGAGTTCGATCCCTAATTCTGGAATTTTTTGCATAGTTGGTAAATTAATCAACCTAAACACTTCAATCTTTTTAATTAAATAGGTTCATGTTTGTTACATTTTAAAACAAAAATTTCATACTTTTTTTTTAAGAACTAGAGTGCTATTTTGTCAACTCCAGGTTTTTCTTTTGGCATGTGGCGACCATGCTACCTTTTCCGAGTCGATAGACGACCGGCGGATATGAGGTATCTCACCGGACGGAAAAAAGTTCAAAGTGGTCCCGGCGCTCGCGCTTATGCAAATTCGGGTGTATCCAAGCACCAGGCATGCGCACTGCATGCAATCATCCTATAAAAACTGGGCTCTCGACTGAAGCCGAGCAGTCTTAGCAGCTAGCAGCGTGGGAGTTGTGTGCGTCTGTGAAGCAGCCTTCCGCCCGCCCGCCAGCCGTGCTTGTTCCTGCTGCCTCGTCGTTGTCATCTGCCGCAGAGTATCAGCAAGCAGTTCTAGCCCATGGAGATTCGAAGCTGCGCTGACGTCGGCATCTGAGCGTAGCAACCCCAGCGCTGCTCAAGTAATTTAAAGAGTTAACCTTGTTACGTTTTAGTTATCTCTTTCCAAGAGTTATGTTCTTCAGTTTTAATTAAGCTAAATAAAATTTCTTTGTTTAAAAAAGGACTTATATCTTTTGGCCACACACATGTAAAATTGGAGTCGGAAGAGGACAAAAATTCTTTGATGTCCCCATGTTGGGACCCTCTTCAGGCATAATTTATGGCCATTTTAGTGGACCGATGTGCGTCGACAGGTTTTCGTAGCATTTTTCAGTAGGATTGCCAGATAGCTTGCTTGGGGTGGGAGAGAATAACATGTTGAAAGTTGCCAAGTTTTTTAATTTTTGATGATTTATCGACAAGTTCGGCGCCAAAAATTAAACCTAGCTTGGCGATCTCTTCCCTATTTGGTGAGAAACTGGCAAATACTACAGCTTTTTACAAAGCAGCAGTATAGTTGGAATATGCCTGGCGAAAATCGTTAAACAATTTTAGCAGGCGATTTTAACGTAGATTTCAATTCTGAAAAGTGTTTTGTGGAACAAAAAAGATAAACACAGCACGCTCATGAATAATGATACACTTTCCAACTTAATAGAATACGGAAGAAAAATAGGGCCGACAATGGATTATGATATGCTTTTAATATGTAGCACTTTAGAGCATATTTAATATATGAATATTTTTCAGATTATTTTTTTTCCTCCAAGAAAGTTCCTTAAAAAAAGAAAAGGGCAAATTCCAAAACATCCTGGGATTGATTTTTAGGTATTTGTTGTAGTAAAATTTTACAGCAAGAATTTTATGGATGGATCTCTTCTTTTTTTCTGTGAGACAGAGAGAGTGACAAGACAGTTTTGGCCTCCTACCACCCATAGATTTCGAATTACAGAAAATCCTCTTATCAAGCACCTATATTAAAAGTGTCACATACAAGCAAAATTTTGTATTATTAGCTTTAGTAGTTTAAGCTAGTCAAAATACAGACTTACGAAAAAAACGACATAACTTTACGTTTTCCCTAATGCATTTTTTAAAAATTCATACGCTTACTCCATATATATATACAATCAACACCGGTTGTAGTGAACCAGGATATAATGAACGCAAACCGTTAGTCCCGATTCACATACATTAGAAATGCGCATAGCATTTTTTGGTTTTAGGAAACATGACTTCAGTTATAGTGAACCTAAAAACTGAACTTCGAAAATTCTGGAAATGGCGGAGATGAAGTTTTTTGATGTCTACATTTTAAAAGGTTGTCTGTATTGCATTCGATAAATACACAAAGCTACAAGCATCTGTTCTGAAGTACAGGGGAATTGTCAGTGACTAGGCTAACATGGGAGAGGGTAGCAATAGCACACTAGAAAAAAGGCTTTTAGACTCTTGACTGCTGTGAAACCAGGAATTTATTCATTGCAGCGATATATACTTATCGTTACCTCTTCAATTCCCTTGCAAAATAGTTCCCTTGCTCAAGTCTTGTAGTGTATGCCTCCCCGTACTCCTTTTGTCCGATACCCCCAGTGCTTAAAAGATAAGCTCATCTTTTCCACCCTGTATGAAAGGCCATGACACCCACACTTCCACAATGAGGAAGGTAGCCATGACAATTTTTAAAAGAAACATGTAAATTTTTTCATTCTTGACCAGAAAGGAAAGACCACAAGCGCTTCAATCCAATGCATCAAACTGTGCCCCCCCCCCTAATTGTATTCACGCTTGCTATCTGGCGACATATGTAAAAGACGATTCAATTCTTAGTCGGTTAAAATCAATGGCACTTTTCGGCCACTAATCACTTAATAAAAAGTAGGGTACATTTCATGGTGAACAAAAACAGACATGTCTCTTTTCTCCTTGAACAATTCCATTTTCCATTCCCGGTGCAATTGTACAGGTTAAGGATTACCTCTACTTGCTATGGCTTGATTGGCTATAGCACGTTCCGGCCAATTGAATGGAATCTCCCAAATTATTGTAGCACTTAGGAGTCATATGACATAAATACGATTCATGATGTTTGATTTGCACACATATTCAATGCAGGTATAAAACACTATTTTTTACTTATGTATATAATGTATTCCTCATTCATATTTATTAATTCTGCCACTGGAATTTTTCTATAAATTAATCAGCTTATTTCATAGATTATGACTGGCTATAATTACAATTAACAATCCTTAGTTTATAAACATCGAGCAAAAATCTTTTCTTATTCTTGCACAGGTGAAAGCAGCTGATAATTTGCGCAAGTTGTTATTATTATTATTTTCACTTTCTGCAGGACTTCAGAACAGTTTTAAAAAACAAATCAAGGATGATAATCACTGGGAAAAAATAGTATTGCCCCTTCACAAAATATATAATAGTCAATCCTGTGGCAAAGTTAAAAAAAAAGGGGGGGGAGGGGTAGGCAATGGCATAACAGAAAATCCTGAAGCACTGAATTAGTAAACTTCAAAAAGGTCCTATTTAAATACAATGGATGCCCCTTTTCCAAAGCCATGATTACTACCAGGCACATGAGGCCCCAAGCTAAAGGGAAAAGGGGGGGAGGGGAGACACAAATGGCAGTAAAACTGATCTTAAAAAAAAATACTTCATAACCAAAGTAAAAAACACTATCGCTGGTAAAATTTAAAATACAGAAAACAATGGGTGCATAATTTCAGTAAAATATGCTTTTTCAGCAGGTATTTCAGATTTCTTGAAAATGAGACAAAAACAGTCTGATAGAAAGACCTCAGGCTTACAGCTATAGCATAGATAAATGACCAAGGAAAACTGAAACTTGGTATTGTTTCTAGCCCTACACAGCAAAAGGTAGGTAAATTCACTCATTCCATTCACACAATTCATCCATTCACCTTGCTACAGAATCAGAAAATTGACTTGGACTTCTTTAAAAATACAGAACTCCCAAGAAAAAGAACATTAAAATGGTCGAGAAATGTGCCATTTGAGTTTCTGCTGTGGCATAATTATAATGTTATAGCAGCCGAAGTACAAATTTCAGCCTAGTACATTTTAAATGAAGTTAAGTAACATTAAGTATATAGAACTTTAAACTCTAATAGGGACCTAACTTTGGGGTATATTTCAAGCAAAAATATACAATATAAATGGCACACACTATTGCATTCAAAAAATAATAATATTTAATTATTTTAGAGCTTAACAAGTGCAAAGTTTTTTAATTATTCTTTTTAAATCATTAAAATATAAGAGCTAATTGAAAATGGCAGAATCACACTGCTGTAGAAATAAACAGGATTGTCAGGTTTCCTTTGCCTCTGACCATAGTTATTAACTTAGAAGCTACGTATTTATTTTCTTTTTCTGTTATTTATGATTACATTAATATGTATTTTTAAAAATACATTTGACAGTAGCGTACACACACTTTCTTCAAGGAGGGGGTGGGGGATTTATGAACATAATCTTTATGTTAAAAGGCATAATTCTTGTGTAAAAAAAGAAAAGTACATGGGCTTTATGTTAAAAGATTTTCAAAAAGGATTGGGGGTATTAGTCCCTATCTTTTGTACGCCACTGACTCTGGAACTTGGTTGAAGAAAAAATGCAGAAGGGGGCTGCAGATCATTTTATAGCTTGTAGAATAATCTAAGCAAATTTACATTAAAGTCACAAATTTGTAATCCTAGTGATGCAGAATGACACAGAAAATTCTGCTACTGGGCTTTGGAGGATTATCCATTGGAGTACCTTCCTCATGAGAAAAACTGGAAATTGATACACTTCCAGAAAAAATTTTAGGTTTGATATATAATTGGACAATTACATACACAGACAAACAGTGTAATAAAAAATTAAAAATAATTTTATTTTTCAAGGTATTATACAACATGCATATAGAAAACTTTGCACCATTATGTTACAGAGTGTAAAGAAAATGTACATTACACTTATGCAAAGTTACAATGATAGGGAATACAAAAACATATGACAAACATATTATTCAGAAATATTCAACATTTAGTAATATATAATATTACCATCAGAATTTTGTAATATAAGGAACGATCATTTTTTGTATGTCTACTATATAGATTCATAAATAGGAGTTTTCAAATTAACTATATTTCTGAGCATAAAAAAAATACTGGAAATTGTACTCATTAACATACATACACATGAGAAAACTATAACAAATGAAATATTAGAAAAACAGATTAACAAAAACTTGACTCATTTTAATGATGAGTCAAGCATGAAAAATATATGAGAACTAATAAAGATTAAATACAGGCCAAGATATAAAAATAAGTATAATGAAACAGGGTATAAAACATTTAAAAAATTGACACAATGTTATAGATAGAGTCATATAAGTGACTTAATCAAATACTATGGTGCAGCTGCGACTCAACCCAAATAAGCATATTTTTAAAAACTATTATGATACATTATACTTTTATGTTTGATACTCTGCCACTTATAAATAATTCCACCCCTACCAAATATATATACCAAAGAAATAAGAAGTAAACATAAATACATTGAAACATTGGATTGTGTTTCATTTGGCCAATAAATATTTCACAAACAGCAAATATGTTGTAGTATTTTTTAAATTAAGAATAATGTAGAAAGTATGTCTGTGATTCATACAACTGAGGTAATTGAATGTGTTTTTTGTCACAAGTATATTTTCACAAAATAAAATCTCACCTACCAACATGCAATTTAAGGCTGAAATTGGATGGATAGAAAAAAGTGATCAGAAGTAATAAATCCTAAGCACTTTTCAACCTTAAAAATAAAATCTTTGTGTAAAAAACACAAAGTACTATTTATTTTATCTTTTGACACCAGTATTTTGAGTGATTTTTCTGTACTTTTCAACCTTGTTGGAAAGTGTTAAAAAGCAACAAAAATTGCAGAATTTTTCAGCATAAACCAATATCCCTTAAAGTACAATCTTAGTTTTTTCATTTCTCAGGATTACTAAATTACATCTATCAAGTGAATCTATTGTATATGACTGTACAAAGCCATTTTAGCCCAAATTCATAAAATACCCCTTCACTTTCTTGTTCACCTGGTGGGATCAAGAATCTGATGGGGACAGCTACGTTTTTGAAAAAATCAATGGCGTTTAGTCTATGTTATATACACGACATGGTAAGCAAGGTAAGCATTGCATCGGGGTGCCAACTTCGAAGGGGCACCCTTTTGAAAGGGGCCGCCCCTGGTTATACATAGCACTTCAAACTGATTCTGTTGTATATTATATATATTTACAGTGAAAAATACCATATACTGCATTTAAAATTTACTTTTATATCACAAACATACATAATAAATTTAGAAAATCAATTAGAAATAGTTCATTTTATTTTTAAAAAAATATCTACAATTAATTTTGTCAATCACAAGTGGATATAAATTTATACTACCTAAATATGAAATAACTGTTTCGCAAAATTCTGGTGAAATTCTTCCTTTTCCCAAAAGAGAAATACTGGTCTTTTAATTCATGTATTGATCATGACCTCAACATAAAACATCACCTAATTAAATTAGATTTGTTAATCACGAGAAAAATCTAGAATTAGGAGGAGGGTTCCTTCCGATTGTATTGCAGTTTACTGAATTAAAAGATCATGTAGAATGGCAGTTTCTACGAGTGACGCAGCCAGCCCCAATCAACCAGCCGTAAAATTTCGCGGCACTTATATTTACAGGTAAGCTTTTCAATTTTGAAAAGTGTCTCATCTGGATCTTGGAATCCGTTCTAACGAATTTTTTACAGTTAATATGTGATTTTAATCGGTTCCAAATTCGATGAGTGACGTCACCGGTTAAGCTAGGAAAACTAGTTTTTTTTAATTTAATCCAGTTCAAAGAGGGAACTATTTAACCCGCGTAAGGAAATACGGAAAATGATCTCGTTTGGGAGGCGGTAAACAAGACAGGGAGCAGGAATACAGTGCTGTAGATCCGTGACAATATTTGTACAAGTTACCTTATATCCTAAACCAGTTCGGTCGTAGACAGCTGGTACCTTTCGCTTCGTCTTTCTGATCAGATAACTTAGGTTGTGTTCCCGACGTCGCACTTTTGCGAGATGAGCTTTGTGTTACTGTCGTTTTTGTTTTATTTAATTTTTAAAAATAATAACAGATTATTATATATTTTACTTATTTTTTCTGTAATTTATTTTGCTATAATTAATAATTAAAAATAGTTAAGACTTTGAATTAAAAAAATAATTAATTTAAGTATTTTTTGGTAAAACTCCTTCCTAACTTTTTCTTTAAGTATTTCGTTTCCCTAGTATTTTGATAGCTATTTCTAATTAAATGAAGTCTTTATTTTTCTAATATTATTAATTCTATTTGGAAAATTCAATATGTAATTAATATTTCAATGGATTTTTTTTCTCTTCAGAAAGCTCACATAATTAATTAATAATAATTATTTAGTATTCAAAGGAAAATAAATAGTAGTTTTACATACTAACTAGTTTTAATAATAATTCTTTTACTCTTCATGTATATATAAAATTTATTGAATTATAATTTTAAAAAACCAATATTTTTTCCAAATCTTAGGTTTTTCTTACTTTTATTTTTTATTCCTTTAAATACCAGATTTAAAATTTTGTTCAATACTTTTCAGATAGAAATTTGATTAATTAATCTAAATTTATACATGCACTATATTTTGTATTAGACATTTAAAGGCCGGAGATGGCATCTAAAACAAGATGTTGTGCCCACCCGAGCCGAGTTGATAAGATACTGAAGATGGTAGATAACTGAAGTATGAAGATCCAGGGTTCTGGTCTACCGGATGGCTGATAATCTAAAAATTCGGAGTTTTGGACGGTTTTTCTCACGATGTAACGTAAATACGCTTCAGAAGCACTAAGAAAGTCAACCGTGCAAGACCCTTATTCTTAAACTGGTAGTTCATCTACATGTTCGCTAAAAAAATGAAATTATCAACTGATAAAAAAAAACAAACTAACATAGTATGAAGTTAGTTTTCTAAAAAGCGACATAAAACCAATTATAAACAATAATTTTTTGAGTAATTTTCTATTTTATTATTAATGATTATAGTCATTAATTAATTGAATCAACAATTTTGAGATGTATCATTAACTTAGTTAAAAACTTAGTGTATCATAATATAGTTAAAATTTTAACTTAGAGATAGGTTTAAACTGAAAGCAAACATTGCATTAATAGATTACATTGCATTAAAATAATAGAACGAGTAACTAGATTATCATTAATTAAGAACGAGATTATTAAATTAATAATTTTAACGAAACTTAACTTACGGTTATCGTTAAACTGAATGCAAATTAATGAATCACAATGCATTAAAACAATAGAACCAATAGTTATATATTGTTGAATTACGGCCGATTAGCTACACGTAGGCTCTAAGCCGAGACATGGGGTGCCCTCCGTTAGGGTCTTTCTAAGAGGTCCTAACCCGTATTTACGCTGTTTTGGAGGAAACCACGGAAAACTCCGAACGATTAGGTAGGCGGACGCAACCTGATTTCGAACCAGGCACCTTCGGTCTCCCAGTTCAGAGCGCTATGCGCTCGGCCACTGATGGGGCCCAATAGTTATATAATTATAGTAAAAAAGTTAACTATAGTAAAAATTAAGTTTAGCATTAAACTGAATGCAAATTTATGAAATAAAATCAAAGATGGTGGCAGGGATACTAATCTGTACTCGACCCAAATTAGAAATAGAAAATTACTCAAAAAATTATTGAATATAATCAGTATTATGTCTCTTATTATAAAATTCTAACAAAAATAGGTCAATTTTCTGTTACATGTTACAAAAGAACTTGCTGTGACTTTTTTAATCAAATACTCTGATACTGCATGAAAACAGGTTTGTATATTTATTTACATAACTTAGTGTCAAGCAAACTTCCGAAATTCGTCCTTGAAACTAATTTATTATCTTCTGACCATACCCTTAAAAAGTAATGATATCCCCATGCAAAAACTGGTTAAAAATTTGTGACGCAGCATTTTACTTTATAGCTCTATAAATTTTAAATATGGGTCTTAAAAATAATGATATCAAATTTTGAGTGACGCCCTGCTGGGAATTTTAAAGATTTGTTTTTAAATTCCATTACAGTTACTTTCGTTTTATTTTCTAAAGAAGATTTACGCATTTAAGCAATGCTTTTAATTATGAAATACACTGTCAAATATATCACACTTTCACTGAGTCTATATAATGTATTCAAATGAATTTATTTCAATAATTTAATTTATCTTTTGCGTTACGCTATCCAAAAGGGCAAGCAAAATTTACGTAAATATTTAGTTAGTGTCATAGTAACCAAACTAAGTGAAATGTATATGAAAATTTTGCTTGCCCTTTTGGATAGCGTGACGCAAAAGATAAATTAAATTATTGAAATAAATTCATTTGAATACATTATATAGACTCAGTGAAAGTGTGATATATTTGACAGTGTATTTCATAATTAAAAGCATTGCTTAAATGCGTAAATCTTCTTTAGAAAATAAAACGAAAGTAACTGTAATGGAATTTAAAAACAAATCTTTAAAATTCCCAGCAGGGCGTCACTCAAAATTTGATATCATTATTTTTAAGACCCATATTTAAAATTCATAGAGCTATAAAGTAAAATGCTGCGTCACAAATTTTTAACCAGTTAAGGGTTTTTGCATGGGTAGAAAATACAGTCAAAATGTAATTAATTAGTGGAAAAAGGTCATTCATTAAGCAACATTGTAAAAAATACTGTCTCTTACTAATTACAAATGGAATGAGCTAATGTGTTAAAAAATAAACACTTAAGTGCTTTTCAACTGATACATCAGATACAAATTACCAATGTGCAATACGAAAGCAAATTTAAAACATCAGTTCAATTTTTGTAAAAAGGTAACTCTATATATGTTTCTTTTTTTTTTTAATACCAAGCATAAGATATTTAAATAGTTACTTTTAGATTTGATAGAAAAAAGCTTCAAGAAACTTGCATTTACTTCACCTTGAGCATAAAATCGATAACCAAAATTAAAATACTGGTGGATTACATGAAAAGTCACAAACTTGGTCAAATGGTCACTGACATTTAAAAAAATACAATACATACACATACACACCTGAAATCTAGGAACAAAATATTTATTAGATGAGAAGGCAAAATGACAAAACTAAGAAATGCTTACTTTTTAAAGAAATTAACGAAAGGGTGGGTGGGTTGCCAAGAGATGCGAGTTCAAAAATTTAATGTTTCAAAAGAACAAGTCTGAAATTTACACGTCAACATAAATACATTATTTATGCTTTCTTGGATAATTTGGGGTTAAAAATGACTAGATAGTACAAACTTTTGCTCTTTAAATCTTTCTTTAACCATACTTAAATTGCTCTCTTGAAAAATCACATTTGTGGACTTACATCACTTAGTAAAAAGAAAATATTTTTTTATAAAATAAATGTCATATTTTTAGCATATAATCTAAATGCCTTACACAGAATGTATTTTTTACTTGAACAGCAAAGATTTCAATAGAATAATAAACAAACCATACTGGTCTAATAGAATATATTAAATGAAAGGTAATTTGCATGTACAGAGGAAGGTACATGATATAAAAGTAAATTCCTATCTTTAAATATCAATGGAGACTATTAAAAGGCTTTCTCTTTTGTGTAGCTTAAATAAATATTTTAAAAATAGATGAATCAACGAACAAGTTATAAATTACTCCTTTAATTTTATTGGAAAGCATTAAAACTCATAGGACAAATAATACTTTTACATTAACTAAATAGATATTGATAAAAGCATATTTTTAACTTCATAAAGAATAAAATTTGTAATGCTTTTTTATCTTTATATTAATTATTCTCTTCAATATAAGTGCGTATGCATGTCTAAAGAAAAATAAAATGCCTTAAATGATTGCATAAAAGAATACTCAGTGCTGTACGAAATACATTGACTGTTCATGTAGTTCAGAAAGAGAATAAGCAATAAATTAACAATTTATTATATAAAATCAGAGTAAATTTTATATCAAATTTCAATTAAATTTCATTAACTAAACATGAGTTTGATAACTAATTCTGATTATTATACAAGAGCTTTATTTATTCTGTTAGCAAAGAAAATTAATACACAAAAATTATTCTTCTTAATTGGAATGCATAGGGGAAAAAAATATTTGCAAATGATTTACAGTAAAATCCTGATTTAACATTTTCTAATTATATAATATCATTCTTAATTAGTTCCAAATAAATTATCAAAATAGTAATGTTACAAAATCCAATTAGTATAGTGTTATATTTTTGAGGTATAATTCAATCGTAAGATTTATTGGGGTTAGGCAGTTGTAGAGCATTTTTATGATTGAAAGATTTCTTTTAATTAAAAACTAAGCTTCATCTCTTCACTATGCATAAATAGATATTAGAAAATATAATATACAGTAGAAGATCGATATACCACAATTCTATAAACCGCAATTCTCCATAAGCCGCATTAACACTGTGGATGTAAACAGAGAAAATCACAATTAAGAAATTTCTACAATCTGCTTTTTTTTTTTTAATTGATTTCCTAGGACTTTGAGACATTAGATAAATCCCACAACATGCCAAGCTTAAAATAAACAATTATTCTCCCATGCATGCATTATGCATTATCAGCATAACAGCTGGCCAGCCGGGTCCAAGAGGAAGGAATGTTTACTTTAATAAAACCACGAACCTCTCCCTTTTTCCCTCCACTACGAACCACTCTCTTTCTCCCTCCTCTACCATTGACTTCCCAAACAGACATTTATTTATTTAGTTATATTTCTCTTTGTAAATTGATTTGTTTTATATTAAATCGTATGCCGTTACTTGGCTTCCTAAATCATACGCATAGCATCACCAAAAGTTTTTTTTTTTTTTTTTTATGTGTGTGCGTGTGGGTGGGAGAATGCACATAGCATATTCTAAAGTAAAAATAGCCATGTTTCTTTAAGTTTGGCAAGAAGAAAGGTTTTAAAATGAATGGTTTTCTAAACAAAGTTGGGGGGGTTGGCACACGCCCCCGCCCCCTGCCAGACGATATGCTTATGTCTCAATATTGACAGTAAAATACTTTTTAAAAGTCTATGAGAAGTAGGGGAGTTTTCTCAATGTAACACTATTTTAAAACTGAATTTTGGAACTGGATTTAAGCCATCTTTAGTTAAAATGATAACTGCTGAACTAATGCATTGTGCATAAAATGGAAAGTACTCAGTTTGCAAACCTGCATGAAGAAAACATTTTGAATATTTGGTAATGGATGATAAGTCACAAATTGTTAATCATTTGACCAGTGCTGAAATAATTTCCTCTGTTTCAAAACAAGAGGAAAGCAATTCTGAAGAGAAAGTTGAAAAACTTTCAGAATCTGAAGAAATTTCCATAAGAGATCAATATTTTAAATTCCTAGAAACACAAGACTGCGTAACCAAAGTAAAATTATTACCTGTTCAAAGGCTGCAAGAAAAGTTATTTGTTGAGAGATTGCAAATTCTAAAACAAATCAAAATTAATATATTGTTTAACAAATAAACTTTAATGCTTTTGGTAATTTCAATTTATTTATTTTTTCTGTAAATAAATAAATTCCATTTTTTTGTTTTTTAAAGTAGTATTTGTATTTAAAAAAAGTTTTAAGCATTATATTTATGTGTTCTAGCTATATTTTAGTATGTTTACTAGGGAAGTTTAATGATATAAGTGAATGATCCATATAACGCAAAACCTTGCGTTTCGAGGTTTGCATTATAAAGATCTTCTACTGTATATATATACCTTTTACAGTGAAAAAGTTTAATAACACAGATTTTTTTGCAAACTGGGTAATTCAGGGAGAGATGAACCACATTTTTTCTTCATTATAATATTTCTTACAAAAATCCTAATGCAGATGATCATGTATGTAAAGGAATTTTTTTTTTTTAATAATTTTTAAAAATATTTACTATGTGGTCCCTCTTGCCCAGGCTGGGTGAGATGGACCCTATGAATGCAAAAGATGGACCACCCTAAAATAATGAAAAAGTTGCACATGTATTAAAATTAAATGTTTATTTTCATTACATGAAAATTAAAATTAACTTACTCGCAATTAAATTAATTTTAATTAATTTATTAAGTTTACATGAAATACTATGCGAGATTTAATATATATGAAATTGTTTTTATGTACTATGACTTAAGATTGACAAAAAACCTGGTCCATCACTCCCGCCTAGATGTGGTCCATCTTTCTCGATTGTCTGGATGACAAGTACAACCCACCCTGACTCTGCATTGTGGATTTCACGTCGAGATTATTTGGAAGCCTACAAGTTCCCCGAGATTACATAATCAAAACTACATTGATCACATATAAAATAAACTTTTAACTGTAGAATTATATCCATATGAAAAAATTATTTGACTCAACCAAAGCAACAATGATAATTAGTTGAAAAATTATTATGTTTTTTAAGTAGCAAATAGGAGCACACCCTACAAAATCGCTTTAAGTGTCTCACTCAGATAGTTATGCCCTATATGAAGAGGAGCATTAACTAAATATTTGGCTGGATAATCTATCCCAGAATTACCCTATGTTTATTTTTCATTCTTTATCAATAGATATTGATTCACACTATAAATAAATATTAATTATGCAAGTGAAATAATTTGTTTAACTAACTACTTTTAAATGCCTAATCTATAGTTTTTATCAAAACTACAATTCTATTAATACTTTAGAAAAAATAATGATACTTTATATAGGTATGCACTGAAACGTGCAAACTGTTTGATTGGAAATACAGTATTCTATTGTTTTGATAAAATTTATGTCTAATTAAGTCAAATAGATTTAGACTTTTATGTTTCAAATCTGAAAAGGTTAAAAGAGAGCACTGCAATATTTTGCAGTTTGTTCATACAGTAAAATCTCGGTATAACACAATTCAGGGAACTAAAGATCAAATTTGTAAGTGAAATTTCTTTAAGACTGTATTTTTATTAATGATTTTTTTTTAATAGAAATATTTTATCTGCTAATCTAAAATCCTCAAAAAAGTTATGCTTGTAACAAGATTTTACTGCATCAGGACTTTAATTTTCAGAATTAATGCAAGCACTTACTCCTCATGGTATGTTCTAGTGAACAAATACAACATTCATTACAAGTTTATTTTAGACATAGGTAAAACACTTCCAAAAAAAAAAAGAAAAATTACATATTACTTAATTTTAAAATATTGGTTGTCTACATGAGCGAAAACATGTATATAGTACTAAAGCGTTTGCATTAACAACAGAACAAAATACAAAAATGTACAAAACATACATGAGATTTAACAATTCCAGAATTAATAAAATAATATTTCTGGACCCAATGAATATCTTTACACACAAGTTTTTTGATTAGGTATTTTTAATTTACCAAGAGTGTCAGAATTTAACAAATGAAAAACTTAGCACCTAATTACTTCCTCTCCTTCAAACTCCTCTGCAAATTCCACACACTCACACAAAAAACTTTGTTCCGTTATTTAAATTCTTCTTCTTTTACCAAATACTTTTTCCTCATTTGGTGAAATCAGTTCAGAAAAACTTTTCATTTCTATCTCTGTGAGCTTCACTTTTATTGGACACTCATTCACTACTGTAAAACAGACTTTAACGGTTGTTGTTCTCTGGCATCTTTGAAGAGAGAACTTAATCTAAAAGAAAAAGGTCAAATGCAAAAAAAGACAATCACATCAAACATAATTCTAGCAAAAATAGATTTATGTTGCTTAATTTAAAAGTAGAAGAAAATCAATACATACATTTAAAAATATTTAAAAACTCAAACAATAAACCACCTTCTGTGACTACATAGCAGTTCACCTATGCTTGTTGGTTGCAAAATAATAACTCTGATAAAGTCCATTCTACACTTAAAATAAATCAATGTTAATTGTTTCACTTTAATTGCAACATTTTGTAATTAATTATGTTTGTTTAATTTTATAATCTAGGTAAATAAATAATGATTCACTCCTTTTTCTCTTTAATTTGTATGTAGAGCCAAACTTTTGTTTTTATCCTCTGGGTTGAGAGAATCTGCTGGTGTGATTACCCACCCAGTTTACCAGAACATGCTTTAGGTGGCGATCTCAATCCAAAACCTTTTCTGATATTTCAGAGTAATAGTTTATTATTTAGTTAGTTGCGAGTTTGACATCTGCTTATATTAATTAATGAATATAATTTCCATCTCTGGAGATACAAAGGAAATTATGGATCTTTGGGCTGCATTTCATTCACAACACCAATCCTGTAGTCAAATAATTGGCATTTCCAGCCACCTCCACCTTCTGGCAACATTTGTAGTCTTTTATTATTTTACCAAAACTTAATTTATATTTCTTGCACATTTTTTTAGCCCAATAATAGAGTAAATTATTTAATTATTTAAACTAAAGATACTAAGAGATATGTACATTGTAACAGATTTAATTAAATATTGATTTTAATCAGCTATTTGTATACAAGACCAAAATTTCATGTTTTACAGAAATAAATTCTAAATTAATTACTTTGCTTTTCAAAAAAGCTTTTAAAAAATAAAAAATGAAAAAAACTTCAGAAATTTAAATTTAAAAACTATCCTAATATTTAATTTCAACAATTTTTTAAATAGAAAAATATTAAATTTTAGAGGGCAATTTTAATGGACTGATTAATATCGTGATTTGAATCTGATTAGAAATCATTGAAATCAATATATAAAAAATAGGTAAAATTTTAATATTTTCCATAATAAGCACATCTTTATACAAATAAAATAATTAAGTTACAAAAAATTGCATTATTTGGTTTTGTATAATGTAATTAAATGAATTTTTGCTTATATAAGTTTCATATTTATTTTAAACAATTATTTAATACTTGTATGCCTTCCCTCCAACAAGATAGTTCATTCGTTAAAATTGCATTTTAAGCCAAAAAGAACCTGGTTTAAAGAAAACAAGCAAACAAAAAAAGGGGGGGGAGTTAGGGTTTAAAGCAGGTATGGGTGACCTTTGGAAAGGCACGGGCCAAACTTTAGGATGTTAGTGAAGTCGCAGGCCGAATAATTCGGATTTATATTGTATTTTGAATGGTTTATAGGTTTTATAGCGTATTTTGATATATTCCGCAGACCGCATTAAAAGCCGGGGCGGGCCAAATCTGGCCCATGGATTGGAGTTTGCCCATATGTGGTTTAAAGAAATTGTTTTTTTTTCAACCCTGATTGATACATGGTTCAGACTCTTTTCGGAGAAAAAAAAATAAGCACTTTTTAAGGACCCCCAAAATTTTCTTAAGTAGGGTCTATCCACAAATGATGTTATGCTTGGAGGAAAGGAGGGCTGTGAAATTGTGACGAGGGGGGGGGGGGGGGGACAAGATGTGTGACATTATACATTTACATTAAAATAAAAACATTTAAAATCAGAAAATTAAATTTGATTTCTAGTATAGTGCTTTGTTTTTAAACTGTAAGTATATGTAAATGTAATACAGCATGACATGTGCCAAGGGTGGTATGGTGAAGTGTGAGCAGGAGGCAAAGAATATTTTTTAAAAAGCGTGACATCATTTATGGACAGCCCCTTATTACTTTCGTTATTACCAAACTTTAGATTTTCTTATTGTAAAGTTGGCAGGTTGTTGCTGTAAGTGCAAATGTGCCAATTTTCCAAAATTGAAAAGCCCACAATTTCTTGCACATGTATGTACAAGCAATTAATACAGACAAAATAATTCCTTTTTTTCTCTCAAGTAACATGTATGTCCATATACCGTAATTTATGGCAGAAACGCTGCACCCATCGCACCCACGAAAATGAGCTTAATTAACTAGAAAATTATCAGAAACGCCGCGCCCGCGATCCCCTCCCTTTGAAAAAATAAAAAAAAAGAAACAACGCACTGGGATGTATTTCGGGGGGGGGGGGGATGATAAGTGGTAAAAATATCTCCCTTCCGATATGTTTCAAAGTATTTACCGCTATTTTACGAAGCTTACAATTTCCATTTTCAAATAATCAGTGTCCGATTTTATATAAAACATCAGTTTTTATATTCATAAAGGCGAATTTATAGAAATAAATAAATAACTTGTAAAAACTTCTTGCGCTCGCAAAAAGTTCGGACAGTATAGCACATGCTGATAAAGTGAAACAGCGATCCAGTCAAAAGTAAACATGTTTTTTTTTCTCCACGGACGGCCAGCTGTTGATTACGTAATGAGTGTGCTTAAGGGAATTGTTTGTTTTAAGCTTTGAATTAAGCTTAATTTAAACTGTTTAATTCATTTATGCTCATCACTATGTCCAAATCATATGTACAGATCCTTCTGTTGTTGTTTTGTGTTTTATGCAAAGTATTATTTTGAATTTTGACCGTATTTAAAAGTTAATGTAAATAAAGAGTTTTCAGTTATATCTTTTTACTCATTCCCCTCCCACAAACAACAAAGGAATATTCATGTCAATCCTTGTTTAAAAATTTTTTTATAAAGCTTATTGCATTTTCCCAAAATAAACTGAGGTGTATTTTCACTCTTTAAAGTAATCCTAGTAATAACTTACCTAGTAATATTAAGGATTCTAGTCTTAAGAAGAAGTATATTTCAGTATTACAACTAAAATATTCGAATAATTTCGGAACACAGATACTTTTACTTATTTCATACTAAAGCTAAATTAGATAAATTCACAAGTTTCATATCTTACTTTTGAACAATGTTATTGTTCTCTTCAACAATTTCCCTGAAGCTTCCACATTCCTCTTTCAAACACTGGATTCTAAAAAGTAAAAAATAATACGTTATGCTAAAAAATTTTGAATTAAATAAAATATTAATTTTATAATGCATGAAAGTATAATATAAAGTTTTAGCATATAAAGTTTTAGCATAGGAAAATCCAATCGTTACTTCAGGAGAAATCATAATTTAATTTTTATCACTCGATACATTTTCTTTCTTACAAACATGAAATAATTAATTTTATTTATTGTTTCAATATTATAATTAGCTACTGTTTAATATCATAATAAGTGACAGTTGCCAATCAACAATCTCCTAAATTCAACAATTCTGAATACAAAATTTGAGTTGAGTAATTAATGCATAAAAACTTTTGTAGAACAATTAAAGTTATTTTTAATCAATTTATAAAAATTAAAATAAATATTAAGGAATATAACACTAAACATTGCCTCTTAAAATATTTATGGAGTTATTTTCTCAAGTTATAGCGTTATATCAAATTTCTAGTATATCCTTGGAAGATTTTGAAATATGTCTTACAGAACTTCTAAATTAATGACACTCAAGCTTTTATTTATTTATTTTTAAGTGATTTTGCACTGAGCACAATCACAATTACTGCACAACTAAAAAACTTTTTTTCACAGACACCAATCCACAATTTTTAGACCAATTTTAATTTTGAAATATTAAAAAATGCCTTTTTTAGTACAGCCACTCAAAAAAGTATATAGGAATAACTGAATTATCTATTTTAGTTTTGTGAATAACTATTTAGTTTTTGGAAAAACACAAAATTAGAAAGAAATCTGAGATGTTATTATTATATATGACATGATTCACTTTTATGGAGAACAATATTTTAAATATGAAACTGATATAGAAAATTTTACTTACATGAAAATACTTTTTTTTTTAAGAGGGTATATTTTCATTTTTTAAATACATATGAAAAGAATATGAATGTTTACATTTCATCAAAGAAACAAGATGGTATGGGTATGAAAAAAGGGTGTTTGGAAACCATTTGAATTTTCATTGCTGTGGTAATAAAAAGACAGAACATTTCCATTCTAGCAAATTTCTATGATGAGCTAAAGTCAAAATCTTTTTTCAAAGGCCAGTTCTTTGTATAAAGCATTTCTGAGTATTTATCCCCAAACAACTTCCCTTTAAAAAGCCATTAAAACCCACTAAAACCACCCCTATGTTAGGTGTTGTTCCTGATTTATCACCTCAACAATAAAAATACGAGAGAGTCGCAACCTGACTATGAATAGAATTGTACATCTGTTTTTAAGCATAGAAATAGGGTGGTTTTAAAGAAAGAGGGGGTGGGATTGTTTGCTGAACAGATTGATATGGTTTGCTCTCTGTCTGATAAGATGAATAGGAGCACATGCATTATTTAAGAAATTTTAATGCCAACTATAAATACACTGTGTGCTGTTGTTGTTGTTGTGAAAAGGGAAGCCTCAGATCACTCCGAAGCTGTCAAAGACAGCCCCGGCGACCTCCACAGCTTTAACACTGTGTGTTAATGAAATGGAATTGATAGTGACAGTTAAATAGACCACCGACATGTAAATTGGAAAGAGTGGTGTGAAGGGTACAAGAAAAGATTCTGTGTTTTTTTTGTTTTTTCCCTAGAATGCTGCCCTTTGAAATTTTTATTGGGCTGATAAACATTAGTCTTCCAGGCAAACTGTGCTTACAGGCATGCTTAAAACCCACTTTAATATAGCATATAATAAAATAGCACACAGTAAAATACACAAAAACATAATTTAAATAAATAAAACAGTACCCACTTAGCATCTAATAAAATAGTACAATCTGCAAACTCCACAGTTCTCGATCATCGCGTAAGCAACAAAATAATCTCTAAATTTAAAAGCAATGTCTTTGCATGTTAGCATGACGTTATTTAGTATAGGCTTTGTACAGGAGACCAATGGTTAGCATTGTAGGGTTAACACACACACACATTTATATATATAATGCATAGTTTATAGAAACATTGCATATGTGTATCAGTATTTACATATACATATATATATATATATATCTGTGTGTGTGTGTGTGTATATATTTGTATAAGTATATTAGCTGAAGTGCCCATTCTTGTTAAACCAACAAATACAAATGGAAAATAAATAAATATTAAATATATTTTGGTTACAGATTTATCTGCTTGTCTCAGCAAAATTTTATTCCCTTTAATGATTTATATATTCCTATCTGTTTCCATGTTTCATGATCGAACAATACTGATTATATTGCAATTTTAAATGCATGATGCAAAAATGGCGTCAAGAGTAATAAATTTGATTTTCTATTTTTGGAATGGCCATTTAGTGAACATAGTAACAGTATCCATTTCATTTCCTTCGCATATGTGTCAAGAAATCTTCAAATTACTCAGTTTCACATACACACTATATCTCGTACCCTTATCAGATGCTGTTACATCTGGTAGTATCGACAGAATTCATGACGTTCAAAAAGCTTTATACTCAAAAAATGACATATATCGCCTTATTTTAATCCATTGAATAACAGATTTTATTTTTTACTAGCAGAGTACCCCCGCTAGCAAGCAGAGACATGCAACCACTATTATCATATATACCAGTCTCAAATAATATCCAGCTTCATATCTAAGCCTCTCCAAAGTGCCTACATATACCATTTTACAAGATTTTTTTCAGGGAATCATTCGAAGCATTGACTTAACAGCAATCAAAATGGGAAATATCTGTCACTTATAGGGTTCAATTGCCAAAAAGTAAAGCAGGCATTTATTTGAAAAATTGCAGTACTTTTTAAATTATCAACAACGTATAACGTTTTTTATTCATCGTTAATCTGATGTACAAAATGCGAAGATTTCAATTTTCTGAATTTGGCAGGATTCCCCCAACTTAAATCAATTTACTCAATTTGGCAAGAATTCTGAAGACAGACCGCTTGAAGTCCCTTAATAACTGCATTATTTCTGCACGGATAATTAAAATTTAACGCTCTATTCTAATAAAAACTACACACTTGCTTCCAAAAATGCTATTTCCTTAAGCTCTCAGTAAATTGTGCCAAGCCTAAAACTGTGCAAACTGCTAGAACTCTCTTTCTCAAAATCGGCATATCAGCCAATTTATTTTTCTCCAAACTAAAATATTTTACATATTAGCATCGGAAACATTCAATCCTTATTGTTTAGCATATAAAACATTTCATTCTTGCTCTGATTTCCCATGCACACGATATTATAATTTAAAAAAAAATAATCGTACGAATATAAACTAACAAAAAAAAATCATTATTATGCTTTTATTTTTACTTTAAGAATTTACAACATTTTTTTTTGGGGGGGGGGGGGGCAAAATCGCCACACATGGCAACCACGATGCTTATTTCACACTTTTTTCATGTTGCCAAAATCAAAGATTACAAATTTATTTGTCCCTTGATACTTTGGCACAATTCCCTTAACAGAATTAATCCTATCAGCAAACAATTGCAAGAAAAGGGTTTGAGTGTTACACTAGCCTTAAAGCGAACAAGTAACTTAAAAATATTCATTGAAGAATATAGAAGTGACATCAATTACAAAAGTATTCTCGAGAAAGCCAAAGAACATAGTGAAGTGGATGGCGAGCCACAGTTACTACTGTTGAGTCTGACGAAGGAAAAAGAAATGTCCCGTTGATTACGAAGATGCTAACAAATCCTAATACCGTAGCTAAGGAAAAATTTCAGTGGGGGTTTCCAAGTTTTATGTCTCAGTGTGACAGTTCCCCCCCCCCAAGTAAAATGTCAATAGTTTTGTATTAAAAAAAAAAAAAAAAAAAGAAATAAACAATACAATACAACGAATAAAACATGAAATACCTCAAACAATGAATAATATCACACTAAATCCCAAATGTGAAATAAAAAAAAAGGCACACATAAAAAATAAATGTAAAGGTAAAGAAAATAATATATTTCAGGGAGGTGTTGTTATCACGTCTTATTCGTTAACAAATTTTGCAGTTAAAAAGCGATTCGACACTCCCCACCACGTTTTAATTTTAGAATTCTGGTACCTCTAACAGATACCCTGATCTACATTTAAAATTTAATTTCCTAACTAGTCACATTTAGCTGCTAGACCTAACTTTCACTATTTCTACCAGGAAAAGTTTGCATGACTCAGCAATATGCTCATAAAGAAAAATCTACTTTTACTATATTTTGCTTTTCCATTTAAATGTTTTTGTTTGATTTAATAGACTAATAATAAATTATTCCCTAAAGTCAGAATTGCAATTAAAAAATATATATATATAATAATTTTAAGCACCTTTACTGGCATATATCATATAGCATTGTCAAATCTACTTTGATATAATGATCATCAATAATAATTAAATCTTACTGAGATAAGATTTCTCTATTGTTAATAGATTTACACTCAGATGAAGTCCTTCCATTTTCCAGTGAAATTTTTTTGTCTTTAGAGATAAGGCAATTATCAGAGAAATTAGGTGAAAGTTTTGGCACTTCATTTGACTGAAGAAATGCAGTCATTCTTTCACTAATTCCAAATACTTCAGATTCAGCCTATAAATATAAAGAGCATTATTAAACATCCAGTACATAATTTATTATTCAAATAACTATGTTTTCTAAACATACTTTTAAAACTAACATAAAAGTATAGATGAAACATTAACGTGAAATAAACTATTTGATAAGAGTAATGATAAAGCAACCATTAAATTAAAATAGTTATAAGCTTTTGAGCAGTTAACCCTTTAACGCACAACCATTTTCACATTTATATAGAACAACTTTATATAAGTGCCCAACACTGAAAAAGTACACCGTATATAATTGAAAATGTGCTATCCCTCGAGTTAACTCGAGAGATGGCAAAGGGTGGACTTTTTCAGCTTTGAGACCATTTTAACCATATTTTTTGTGACTAGTAGTTGAAAGCATTGGAAATAGGTGATTTCACGCCACAATCACGGCATGTTAAAGGAAAGAAATAAGGATAGTAATTTCAAAAGAAATTACCATCATTAAAAGATTATTTTCTGCATTAATCTAATACTGCACTAATAAATCTCTGAAATACTTTTATACAGTCAAAAACCTAATGTGACATAAAATCACGACCTCAAATCTTCTATAAGAAAAATAATTATAATAAAATAAAATGGACCTCTAACAGATAATATAAAGTGTTTAAAAAAATATCTTCTCAAATCACTGAAATATATACACAAATATTTAAAATTTACCTTCTGCAAGGATGAAGAATACTGTTTGACATCATCAGTACCAGAAGCTAAATCCACTTCCAAGCATCGGCACTGAACCATAACAGCTTGCATACCACTACAAAAAAATAGTTAATATTATGTGTAAGTTTAAATAAACAATTAATAATCATAATAATTTAATCAATTGTAATCTTCACAGCTAATAAAATAAAATCATTAAAACACAGTGATTCACAATGATTTTGCACATCGACTATTTTTTTTAAAGATTCCAAGTACAGGCTAAGATTCCTTGACTAAGTAGAAACTTCTTAAGCCAGCCATTAGATGCGTTGAACTCAACAGAATAAGACTCCTCATTTTCACATTTGTGCAATGCATTCAAAATTTGTTCAGCTTGTAACTTTATTTGAAATGTAGTAACTGCTTGACTTTCTTTTCTTTTTTCTTGGATCCAGTTAACTAAAGTACATTTCATTTCTATTTCTGGAAATTTTGCTCACTTTTTCATTGTTCATTGTTACAATTTTTACATATCTCCACATTTCGTCCTGTAGCATTTGTTAATTTTTAATTTCGGTTATTCCAATCCAGAGCACCAGAGAATGGAATATAAAACAACTGAGTAGTCACAGTGATGTTTCCAATTAATTCATCTAACTTTTCAAAATTAAAAGTAATACTATAACTTCACGAGCAGACGGGTTTACTTCCCCCCCCCCATTTTAAAAATTATAATAAAAGAAATATAGAACTACATTCAAAATGCAGAGAACAAAACAGTTGGCTTTTTCCTTCTCAGTAAGCAAAAGGGTAATGTTGACCTTGGAACTGTCCAATCAGAATGCAATCCCAAGCCAGGTGAAAATTGTTCTTATTTTTTAACT
The DNA here is from genome assembly GCA_038373885.1 of Cheiracanthium punctorium. NCBI lineage: Eukaryota > Metazoa > Arthropoda > Arachnida > Araneae > Cheiracanthiidae > Cheiracanthium > Cheiracanthium punctorium. The sequence continues at coordinate 24,678 of JAWZYV010012016.1, forward strand.
AGCAGACCCACACGGCGTTGCCCGTGAACCCCTTAAATTATGCGATTTACAAAATCTGTCATGTGAACTGCAACTCCAGATTAGTACTCTAGGCCGCAATTGTATAACAGAATGTGCAGATAACGGTTCCAGAGTTTCAGGTACGTACTTACAAGCGCACCACTAAAAACAACTCACTGCTGTGACGTCACACATTTCTCCCATTTGAAAAAACGGAAGGGGAGTTTCGCATAGTATTCGAATGGCAGAACAATTTTTCACAAAATAATTTTTTAAACCACAGTTTTTAAGTAATTTTTTTTTAAAAATTGGCCAGGTATTGTAAAAGGAATAGATATAGATGAAGAAAAATAAAAATATAATTTGCTTTAAAATTGCTGGAGTTATTAAATATTTCAATCAATTAATCAAATTAGCTTGTAAAATCCAGGATTTTCGATTTAAATTTCTGAAAATTTGGAAATAGTAGATCATTAGACGGTTTAAACACCATGAAAATTGATTATCGTAAACAGGAAAAAAAACTCAAACCGCTTCAAGAAAATTGTGCAGAAGTTATCGTAAACAAAAAATACATAGTTTAAATTGAAAACGCTGTTGCCAATTTAGCATCATAGACAAACTTTAGCACATAAACTGCAACTCACAGATTAGTACTCTAGGTCGCAATTATCTTACAGAATGTGCAAGTTATAGTTCCCGAGTTACTGGTACCTACTTACAAACGCACCACTAAAGACAACTCACTGCCGTGGCCGTCACATATTTCTCCCAGAAATATCGTGTAATTTGCATTAAAATTGCTGGAGTTATTAAATATTTCATCCAATTAAACAAATTATCATGTAAAATGCGCAATTTTCGATTTAAAATTTTTGAAAATTAGGAAATGTTAGGTCATTAAACGTATTAAATACCATAAAAAAATTTCAAAAAACGTAAAAACGTATTAAATACCATAAAAAAATTTCATGAAAGGGCCCCGTTAGGAAAAACGCGCCAAATAAAGAAATATCACCAAATTTGGCGCTAAAAATAAGTCCCCAAAATTAGGTTTTCGAAGACCTACGACCCATAGAACCCGAGATTTCCAGAACATTACATATCAATGCAACAAAAAGCAAAATTTAACTATTTAACGCATAGAATACGAATTTTAAACTATTTTAAACCCCAGAACAGCGGGTTGCTCCCAAAATTCGTAACACAGGGTAAGAAAATTTCCGTTTTAGAACGGTTTTTAATTAATAATTAAAAAAAGTAATTAAAATTTTAAAATTCTGATTCTCAGGTGAACATTATCGGCATTCATGGGCTTATATATTCAAATTTTCGGAGTTCTGTGTGCAGTAGATTTGTCTGAAGACTGCACACAGACAGATTTACAAACATTCATTTTTATTATTATAGAGATAGATAGATTTGGCGTAAACCTGATGAAATTTTCGTGCCATTTCATGCTTCTCAAATGCAAACGATTTGTTTTATAGTAGCATTCGGGCGAAACTCACCAAGCATGGCAACATAAAAAACGGTTTTTTACTTTTGCGGTTACCACTCACTTCAAGCATAAATCTTTTCATGAGGCCAAATTTCGCCAAACATGACGATCTAAAATCGGTTTTTAATTAATAATTTAAAAAGTAATTAAAATTTCAAAATTCTGAGCCTCAGGTGTACATTACCGAAGGAATGGGCTCATATGTTCGAATTTTCAGAGTTCTGCGTCCAGTAGTTTTTTCTGGACATCGCACGCATGCAGATTTTCAGACATTCATTTTTATTGATATAGATTAGCGCAAAACTGACTAAATTTCCGTGCCATTTCATGTTTTCCAATGCATGCGATTTTGTTTCACAGTATCATGCTGGCGAAACTCGCCAAGCATGGCATCCTGAAAACGGTTTTTAATTAATTAAAATAATTAAAATTTTAAAATTCTGATTCTCAGGTGCACATTATCGGACTCATGGGCTTATATATTCAAATTTTCAGAGTTCTGCGTGCAGTAGGTTTTGTCTGGAGACCGCACACATACAGACAGACAGATTTACAAACATTCATTTTTATTATAATAGATTTCTGTGGGTGCAATACTTTTCCCATTATGGATTATTACAAAAGGAGTGTTATCTGGGAAATTTCGATTTGAATACAATTTTGTTCTTCATACTGACTCATTCAAAAAGGTACAAGTTTGTTAAGAATGTCACTATTCTGAATTGTGATTTGAACAGAAAAAATGTGCTGGATAGAATTCAGATACATAAAAAAACTTTTATGGATATGTATAGAGTAATAAACGCTAATACATAAGAAACACGAAAGTTGCTTATAGATTTTTACTGCCGCCTGAACTCTTTATTGAAATTTGTGGGAGGGAAAAAAAAACTATTTACAGTCAAGTTCCCAACCACAACACCTCTTACTTGCCTGCATACTGGTGAACTTCATTTTTTTCTGGCATGCCGGCTGTTATGGGGGAATACAGTAATAGAGAAAAATTGCTTAAATAAATTGCTTCATTGAAAATTGAGGTAAAATTAGATTTATCTATGCAATCAAAATATTCTCGATATATATATATTTTTAAAGTTAAAACTGTAAGCTTACCTATACCACTCATCCAGTTTGTTGGACGCTTGTAAACAGGACTTTAAGCACTGATCCTGAAGAAGATTTAACAACTTTTTGCTTGTCTCTGACACTTTCACTCTGGAAATATTGTTTGTAAGTAAATCAATTCATACTTTGCACCCAACACATGCATGCATAATATATAATTATTTTTTAAACACAAACAAAAGATTAAGTTTTAAATATGGTACAGAATTTTAGAAAAAGATAATCAATTTCACTCATAAACACCTATGAAAAAGAACAAGTTTTAACTTTCATGTCTATAGCAATACGCATTTCTTACCTTTCTAGCATATGAAACTGTTGATCATGAGTTGACAGTGCTAAAAGTTTTAAAAAGATATTAAAATATAATCTCTGAATATATATTTAGATAATGAAGAACTTCTTTCAATAAAACAACCTAATACAGCCAATAAAATTCAAGACACATACTTTACATTAAAAGAATACATATTTACTGTTTATAAAAGTTCAAAATAAGCAAAGAAATTATGTCATTTTTATTATATTAAAATAATGAAAATGCATACCTTTTATTACATAACAAAAATGACTTAAGAATCTTACTTTTAAAGTACTTTAGGAAACTTTACATAACTTAAAATCCTTTGTTAGTAACAATAATTAAATTGCAATGTTCCATCATGGAAAACAAAAAGAACAATACAGAATATCAAGTAAAGAAATTTTCCTTCACGGACAAATGCATTGGCTAAAATAAAAAATTTACTTTGTCATTGCTGAACACACAAGCCATGCTCACAATATGTGCGTATGTTGTATGAGCAGATATTTTCTAAAACTTGTTGTAATTGTATAATACACAATGAAGTTAACTGAAATAGGTCCCTTCCAATAAATATCAAATTATTTAAATTTATTAAAAATTGTTTTTATCATAAAAAGATAAAATATATATATTTAAACACTTAGATAGGGCCAATTACATGAAGTTTAACTGCAATAGCTTTTTCTTTTAATGAGAATATTAACATGAGAAAAATGTAAACACTTTTTCTAAAAGAATTGTGTAAATTTTGCTGATTAAAAAAAACAAAGAAGAGTCAGCCTGTTTTATGAACTTGATACATGTCTAAAAACAATGAAAACATAATACACATAACTTAGGCATTTAAATAAAATGAAGCATAACATAATAAAGAGTCATATTACTTTTTAAGCTTTTATCTCTAATAAAGACTTGCCAGCTGTCACGCATCTGTCCAACATATGTATTTGCTCTTTCAACACTGAAATACGACAAAGTCATTAGAAATGTAAAATGAGAGTCTTTAGAAACGAAATTCAGATGTTGCAATTAAAGAAATAAGCTGGTTGTGAAAGAGATATTTAAAAGGTACAGAGAGTAGTATATAATTAGAAAATATTTAAGAAAAAGTTAACAGTTTTAAGATTTGAAAACAGAATGAAGAAAAATTAACACATGCTTATTTAAAGAATAAATAAATACATATCTAAAATCAAATTGCAATTCTTTTAAGTGGCCAATTAAATAAACTCTCCAGTAGATAGGAACCAAAAATCGAGGTGCAAAACTCGATGTTATAACAGTCTTATATATAAAATTTCAACAATCTACATCTAATAGTTTTTGAGATTATGCAAGTTACATACATAAGTAGATAAGTTGCCAAGATTGACCACTTATGGAGCAATTTTCAAGGGAAGTACATGAACGTTGTCGTACTATTACCTAACTATATGCTAGGATGGTATTGTGCTTGAAACAGATAAATGTCTCTAAAAATGCCATTGACTGTAATGTGTTGGAATTTTTTTGAGTGTTCCTGTAAAAGAACTATCAGTGATAAAGGCACTATTTTCAATGGAGATATTCATTTTGTAACCTTTAACAACATACATCACGTCTGAGTCATTTGAAATAACTTAATATCTCTAAAATACCCTTTAATGAATTTCTGCCCATAGAGGGTAATGCATTTAAAATCTTTTAGGTGGCCCTGTAAATAAACTATCCAGTCAATTGGTACCAAAAAGGGAGGTGCATAACTAGATGTTAGAATGAACCTAAATATAAAATTTCAACATTCTACGACTAATAGATTTTGAGATATGTGAGCTACATACATACATACGAACTTGCATACCTACATATACAGTGAAACCTCTAAGAGCAGTCACCCCTCTTAACGGACAATTTTTCATGGCACGGATTTTTTGGCTCATAGACTTAATGTTAAAAAAACCTCTATCAGCGGCCACCCGACCCCCTCTAAACGGCCACCGAGTGGGATCGCCCATCTCATTTTTCGGGAAATTCTACTCACTCCATTCTGTAATTTTGAGCGGAAAAACTCAAATTCAGGTTTATGGTCGAATATAAGTCCCAGGAATAACTGGAATTGAATCTGTTATCTCTTTTGTATTCTGCCCATACCCTTAAAATGGGGAATCCCTTGGACAATCAAGTGTTGAAGTTGCCCTACAAATGAATTTTTGCCCCTTTCAGGTGCTCATTCCGTCCCTGACGAGGAATTTCTCAATGTTTGTAATGGTGAGCAAGCTAAACTTTCAACACAAGCGACTTTAGGGAAAATCGATGGAATTATTGAAAATTCCGAAGCAGTTACAAACTAACCGGTTAGAGATCTGCTTTTTAAAGTAAAAAACAAACTAGAAAAAATGGTTGTTTCAGAGAAAAGTAAAAACTTGCACACAGACACAAATTGTATCATTTTTTTATAAAAATGTAAAAAAGCATTAAATAAAGTATTATTTTCTCTTTAGATAAGTTTTATATTTCATTTTAAATAAGGAATATGTGCCAGACTTGTTTATATTACACATTATAGCTATTATCCTATGATAGTAAATGAAACCCTTGAGAGCGGCCACCCTCTCTGAGCAGACAAATATTCTCGGTACGGTGGGCTGGCCGCTCAGAGAGGTTTCACTGTACATACAGACTTCATGGAAAACGGGTCAAAGTGGACTCGCAGCCGGTCAAAATGGATTGTATATGCATATTTATATGAGCATACATGCATGCATGGAATGATATGCATTGCAAAAATTCTTAAAAGTAAATTTAGAGGCAGTCGAAATCAATTTTTTCTTCAAAATCAGGATATCAAAATCTTTCACACAATCACATTACTTTCAAGTACTTTATACAAGGAAGTAAAAAGTAAATTTATTGAAAAATCACAAAAATAAGCAATTTTCACAAAAATGGTCCTGGAAAATTACTGGTCGACCCAGCCTTCAGAGACAGGCAGGGGGCAGAGTCTTATGAAGTATTTTTGCTTAAAATTGACCATTTAACATATATCAATTTAATCCCAACTCAGAAGCTCTCTCCAGTTCTTTATAGTAGGAGTTGATAACACAACAAAATTTCAAAACTGTTAAAAAATAAAAATCTCAACCAAAAAGTTAACAGGAATATTTTGGCAAAATATTTGTATTTATCGAAAATATGTTAGCAATTTTTGTTAATATAAAAGTTATGGCATGCAATGAAAGAAAATATGATTATTTATAAAAAGGATGGGAAAAGATTGCATATGAAATCCCCGATGCACAATAGGTGATATTTCAAGTTCACAAAGAAGATTTTGGCATAATAATCAAACTTATAAAAAATATGAAGTAATTTTGATTATTTAGACAAACGTTATTATAATGACATTTGATGAAATAAAATATGATTATTCACAGAAAGGATGGGAAAAGATTGCATATGAAAGTGGTGATATAGTACGTTTTCCCAATCCGACCGCAAATATTGATAAATTAAAAAAAATAAAAAATGGGAAAATTTGATACTTAAATGTATAAATGTGAGTAAGGGGTAAAAAAATGGGAGTCTCTGTTGAAAATGACAGGTATGTGAAAGTTATAAATTTTTAATTTAAATGCTTTTTACAGCAATCCACTTAAGCCGTCACCACATCTTTGTTTAAGTCCCATATGGGCAAACTCCAGCCCACAGAACATATCAAAACCCCATATAAACACCATTCGAGCTTCCATATAAATCCCAATTATATGCAACCATGACTTCACTAACATCCTGGAATTTGGAGATTGCAACATCGCTAACATTCTAAAGTTTGGCCCACAACTTTTCAAAAGGTTGCCCATACCTAGTTTAAGTTGTCAAAATTTCTTGGTCCTTTGAGTGAAGACTTATTGAGATTTTACTGTACCATGATTTTTAAAAACTGTGTTATGTTTTATTGAGTTCAGTGCTGTTCTAAAAAAATTGAGCTACAGCATTTTGCTGTCTGAAATGCACTGTGTTGTAATTAGTTCATTCTGGTTTTTAAAGGAATAAATTTATTTTAATTAAGATCATTTGGTATATTAAAAAACTTGAGATTAAGAGTATTTGAGTTGGAGTGTTTTTACAACTTATCTAAATTAAAAATCACAAATGCTGATATCAGGGTTCCCATTAGAAAAAAAAATTGGGGGAGATTTCTCACCCATCCAAAAATTTTGAGTGAGATTTCTGAAAGTTAAGTGAGAACATAAATATTGTTTAACATCATTTTATTTATTTATAGCACAATTTCAATAACACCGATTTTTTTGTCCATTAAAAAATTTTACAGCTTGATCCTATGGAAAACTTTCTAAATTGATATTTTCATCAGCTATTCTAATAAGATAGCTTAAATTTGCACTTGAAAGTGCACTGAAATTTGCACTTGAATTGTTAATGGCTATTCAAAGTTAATGAATATTCAAATTTATTCAAAGAATCACATCCAGTTTAACTAAGCAAAAGAATTATTTAACTATAATATTTTATCTAGTATAATAAAATCATATAAAATAACTTAATATTTAGACAATATATTTATATAAATATTAAATTATATTATACTACAAAGTTGGTAAGATACAAATATGTGTGACAAAGTTAAAACAGATATAGTTAAGTTCAAATTCTTACTACAGTATGTAGATTATCCGGCATTTAACCGGAAAATTTCAGCTTCTTTTTTTGGGGGGGGGGGGTCTTCTTAAAAGATTAGTTGTCGTTCACAGTAAGAGTTAATCAAACTTAGAATGGAAGGGGGGGGGGGGAGTCCAAATTTCAAACTGCCAGAGGTTATCAATAATTCCATGAATCGTTGTGGTATATAAAAAAACAAACAGATGAAATGCTCTCAAAACTCTTATACTATGGACACAAAACATTTTACAGCTGGCAAGCTGGAGGAGAAAAATCAACACGTCAGCTCAGCGCAGATAGCATTAATTAATATTCCCCTTCTGCATTCCGATGATTTAACCATGTTATCTCAAGAGAAGTGAAGAGAGGAAGCGGGAGGGACGCTTCATTGCACGCTCATTATCCAACAGTAGTAGAGTAAAAAGAAATTTTTGTATTTGTAAACTTTAAAAACTTTTAAACAGCGTGCGAGAATACCTCGCGCTGTAATATTTTTTGCGCAAGATCTAAGAAATTTATGCGAGATTCTCGCGGTCTCGCACTCTAGCGGGAACCCTGGCTGATATTAGCATTTTGAAATTTTGCTAAAGAATCCTTTTTCAAGATTTCTATCCATATCCGAGGTCTTATTTCCTTCATCCTCCCTGACCTTTCATCTTACTTGTCCCTACTCTTTTTGGCATTTTTCCAATTTTTCGTTCTTACTTGGGATGTGTTACCTCATTATTATTTTTTAAGCTTTTATATTTTAGTTTTTAACTATGGCAACTTTTATGGATAATGCCCTTTAAATTTACTAATTATTAATGCCTTATAAAATATGCAAAAATGTGGAAAATGCAGAATTTTGCATAATTTGAAATTCTCTGCATAAACTACAACTTTTTGCATAACACCGCATTTTTCGGCAAATTTTTTATTTCTTAAATTTTTTTCAACATATTTTGTTCCAAAACCTCTTGAATGTTTATTATTGTCCAGAAATGGACGTCTCCAAAAAGCCATGGCTCCAAAAGCCTGGTTTGAAATTCTTGAAAGCGGTTCAAGTGTTTGACCCAGACCCATTGTCCAACATATATGTTGATGGTGAAGAAATTGTCAACAATTCTCCAAGGATATGTCAAGAATGTTCCGCTGAAGAGTTAGTAAGATTTTGGAATTCAGAGGTTGTTCCACAGAGGTTTCCAAAACTAACACCCAAAGTTAGTACTCTCGGTTTTATCTAATTCTGTAGACCATATATGGGCAACCTCCAGCCAGAGGCCCACATCAAAACCCCAATTGAGCCATTAAAAATCTCATATAAATTCCTATTATACGGCCTGTGACTTCATTAACATCCTAAAGTTTGTCCTGCTACTTTTCAAAGGTTACCCACCGGCTGTAGACTGTAAAAGAACAGTTTCATGTTACGGTCAAATATTTACAAAACAAGGACAGAGTTTGAAGGAATCATCGGTCGCAGGACTAACATTATTTTCCTAAACTTTAGAATAAAAGTGAGACTCCCTTTGTTTTTTAATGTAAATTCAAATATTGCTGCTCTTTTTAACGTAAATATTTCCCTACTCATACGCATTACTCCATACATTTCTATATATCCTGCAGAATTAGAAAACTACCGCATGGATGTCGCATAATTCCAAACATTTTCGTATATTTTGCAGGGCCCTATTAATTATCTTATAAGCTGCAATAAAAAATAAAATATTTGAATTATATCATCAAAAGAATCTTGGGTTGTTTAATTACCTAAAACTCAGTCAATTCAAAATGTTAAACATGACACTATACTTTATAATTGCTGTATCTATTTTTCCTCCCATGCATTCAAGATTTTACAATACATGTAAATTTACTCTCCCTAAAACCAATTTCAAAATAAATTCAGAACAAATTGCATTTCATAGCAGCATGGTGATTTATTTAACAGTAAATGCTTGCTTAGTTAAAATTTGAACACGGAAATACCTTAGTAATTAGTTAAAAACATTAAAAAGCCTAAAATCTCCGTAAAATAATTAAAATACGCACCATGAGCACTTTCGACAGCCTAGCCTGCTGTCATCATCAGAACTGAGCTGCTTGGCTCGTTCACCGCTTCTTCTTCACCAAGGCCTGCCACGACTGCTCTATCTGCGCATGCGCCATGTCGTTGACAGCTCCCTCTTGTGTCATTATTTCCAACGCTTCCCGTCTTAAGCCATAATTGTGGTTATTGTAATTAGCTATTTTCTTGACATTTACGAAATCTATATTTATATTTTCCTTTAAGGCTAGGCGGGATAGAGCGGTACTTTGTCTATTGTATTTTATGTCGCTAATGTGTTCTTTAATTCTATCTTTAATTTTTCTTTTTGTAACACCAATGTAGTATCCGGAGAAGGTTGGAATCTCTATAAGTGAAATTTATTTTATAAATACCTATGGTTTCTAGAGGGTTAATCTTGTCTTTATCGGACCGGATTCTTTTAAATATATTGCTATTGGGTTTAATTGGGATACGAAGGTTCATTTTACGTGCCCGGTTGGATATTTTTACAGCGAGACCGCAACAGTAGGGAATCGGATGAGTAAAAGTGGATGTCACGAACATAAGCAGCCTGGGATTCTTATCCACTCTGGATGATTCACCAATAGGATTACCAGGCGAAATACAGCAACTCTACTCACCTAAAGCTCTCTCAAAAATATCCAATAGCGAAAAGCAAAATTTTTGGTGTGTTAAGATAAATACTAAAAAATATATAAGTTACTTCAGTTATCATCGACCCACGTTTGCAATTGCAAGAAAAGACAGGAAACCCTCCTACTTCCAGACGATGAAATAAATGTAAAGGAAGAATAAAAGAAAAAGAAAAAGCGGTGAGAGATAAAATGACATAGTCAATTAATATCGTTTTAATATGGCAATATTGAAACTAAAAAATTAAGGGGGTTCAGTGGAGTCTCCCCCTGACGAGGCTCGAACAGGCGAGTTTTATATATATCAGTTTCGTTTACAAGAATATATTCGTTTGCAAGAATATATATATATCAATTTCTTTTTGTTTGAAAAAGCCGAATCTCTCTAAAACACTATTTAAACTATATGACTGTGGATCAGGGGCATAGGCAGAAATTTTTCATGGGGGGGGTGGGGGGGGGGGGGGTGGGGGGTGGTTTACGACTACTGCAACTCACATATATGCATATATGTGTGTGATAAAAGAGTGAAGAATATGCATTTTGTATGGCAAAAAATTCCTCATGGGGGGATGACCCCCCTAACCCCCCCCCCCTTGGCTACGCCCCTGCTGTGGATAGAACGTCATGCATTGAACTTTTGAGGATTCTCTTGTGAAAGAACCACAGATGCTACATACACCATTTACAACACTGCACACATAGAGTGCACATGATATGGTACATGGGAATAACATATGTAAATTACCTAGCAATGGATATCTATTTACGGCAGTTTCAGCACGGACAGACGGGCAAAACGGAGGTCAAACACTTGTTACTTTCCGAACATGCAGCATGTAAGGAAAGTATTGTAATCATGAAAAAATTCGACTTTTCATGAGATTTTGGTCTATTTATACGTTTTGAGGTCTTCTGAATTCATTTATGCTATTTTTACGAGATGTATGTATGTATGTATATATGTATGTGTGTGTGTGTGTGTGTGTGTGTGTATGTAAGTGAACACGATAGCTTCTAAACGGGGCATTCCATTGAGCTCCAACTGGGTGTGTGTGTATATATATATATATATATATATATATATATGTAATAAAACACCTTCGCAAGATCGGTATTGAATTTGGTGTGTTTACGACTTAACAGTTTTTCTACAGGGCTACGACAAAGATTTCTTTTACATTATGGCCTATGGGGAGAAATTCCTGAAAGCGCGCTAGCGTTTATTTAAAAGCCTGGTAATGATCTTAATCATAAGTGTTCGGAAAGTCGAGTGGAGTCACTCCAGATTTTTTTTAATGCATCATACAAATCAACTTACCAATCTTCCAGACTAGAGCATTCTGATAATGCTTCTTCCCATTCTGTTTGCAATTTCATCGAAATCAGCACACGCTGCTTTAACAACTGAATTGATGAAAACAACTGCATGCCCTTTTGTTTCACCTGAAGGTTTTAAATGAGAGCATTATTTATTGACTTAATTTAAAGATGTAAAGACATTTACACACAAAAAAATTTGTACATAACATATATGCATTACAAAATTTTATGGTTAAAAGAAAAAATAAATTTAACCAACCTGCTCTTTAGATTTCTTTTTTTCCAACACTATTGCATTTAATCTTTGAAGTTCAATTTGACAATCACATTCGTTTGGCAAGGCAGATATAAACTGTGATACCAGTGTACAGCTTACAATAAAACATGAAAAATAAGAGTCACTATCTAAAAATCTAGTCTTCAGCTTTAATAAAAAATAGAATACTTTGAACAAGGAGAAAAAACAAAGACCATTACATGATAAAAGAAAAAGAACAATATTGAACTTTTCCAAAAATATGAAAAAAAAAATGTTTTAAAAAGTTTTTAAATATTCTTGCATTAGTGAGAAAAGTAAGTGCCATAAACAAATTTAAAACAACTAATCTAACTCCAAATATTGTATCTGAAATTTGAGTAGCAGTTAAAATATTTTAATTAAATTGCACAAACAGAGTTCAATATAAAGTCATGAAATTATAAATGCAAAATTTTTTAAACAGAAATAAATGAAAAGAAAGTACAGCTAATATTTCACACAGTAAATATATACCTTTTTTCCAGCAGTTCAGCTCTATGATGTACATCATCAACCTTTTCTTTTAAAACATCTGAATTTGAACACAGTTTTTCAACATTTTCCACTAGTAATGATCTAAAAATAGGAAAATTCAGTTAGACTCTATTTTTCTCATTAAGATATTTCACATACGCAATATTAAACATACACTACGCATTAAGGATCAGGATTAAAACTGGCTTCAAAAGAAAACACCAGGTTTGTTTTTTACTGAAAACCGTTTTACAACATAAGAGATTTCATAAGTTATGCAATAAAAGAACAATCCAAGATTATACCCTTTATAAAGGGTTATCCAATAGGAATGATGCAATTTTAAATGGCTAGAATGGCAACACTATGCATTATTTTTTGACATTTCTTGTGTCATTTTCATCATTAGTATGCAATGCCATTGAATCATGGAAAGATACACACATGAACAAGATTTCGAAATTATTATATTGTTTTATCAAAATCAGTGTTCATATGTGAATACTGATAGAAATTTGAGACGAATTCATGGACGACATTATTCAGTTCTTGTGATTGAACACCTTGTGATTTCTTTCTTTGGGGATATGTTATGTTACATGTTTATGCTGATAACCCAGTTAACAATTGAGCCATTAAAAACCGAACGTGTTATTCATGAAATAACACCCTATTTATGCAAAAGAGTGATGGAAAATTGGGTCAATAGAATGCGATATGTACAGAGAAGTCGTGGTGCTCACATGAACAATATTATTTTTCATACTTAATGGCATAATATAAGCTTCCCCGCCAAAAAAATGAAAAAAAAAAATGTGTCTCACTGGATAATTTATGTTTTTTTTTTTTTTTTTCAATTGTGTCAGTCTTAATCAACCCTTTATAAGATAATATGTACACAAACATGCACTTGCTTATTTTATTTTAAAAAATCACTCATTTCCGATTCTGATTGTGGAAACTGAAAAAATAATACTAAATAAAATATTGATATTTCCTTTTAAAACACAAATATTTGAAGAACATCTGCTTTATTAATAGTATTTTTAGGACAAAAAAAGTATATTAACTAGGGCTGGCCTAAAAGAAAAATGCTGAATGTATTAGAATAAATTTAGGCACCTCTTTCAATAAAAATTGGTTTAGATCAGTGGTTCCCAACCTTTTTTTAATCGCGACCCCTTTTAGATTTTTCAAAACTTTCGCGACCCCCCCCCCCCTCCATCCGCCATGGTTGACCAATAAAAAAAAGTAATGATGAAAAAATATATCTTGAGATTTAAAATTGATATCTTTTTAATACGTACTGATTATTAATAGGATGATCGAGGTTGAATTTGACAAGTTCGGATATTCTTGGCCGAATATTATCAAAGCCAACGGCATGTCATCTTAGACATCTAACTTATTACTGGCTATTTTGTCTTAATCTGCAAAACAGTTGAAAATCCAACCTCACGCAGGTAAGTGTTAGTGTATGCAAATGGCTGTTAACATTTGACAAGAAAGCTTAGAAGTTATCGGATATGAGCAAAGCATAGCACACCAAAATTGAGTTAATGGTTTTTCTTGGTATAAATTACTTGCGGAGGAGTCATTTTGCAAATTCAAAAATTCACCCTGCACTTCATCAGGAAGATCGGCGACATCTAAAGATGCGTGAAATGGATTTCGCACGAGTGCAATCTCTTGTTCAACGAACTCTGGGAAATATCTTTTGAATTTCAGATTAAAGGGGGCTACTAATTACCTCCTTTAAATTAATTACAATTCCTATTTCCGATTCATCTGTCTTAATGCATAGATTCTCATTCTCAAGCATTAGTTAACACTCCTAGATTCACCGACGTCAGTTTTTGTAGCTTTGATACAAAAGCACAGACGAGAATGAGGATTTTTTTCTTTCCAAACAAAAGGGGAGAAATTCTGTCTCATAGCAAAGAAACGTGAAAATAGTTTACTATTAATTTCTTACAAAAGCGGTCTGTGGCGACCCCTCAAAAAAGGCATGGCGACCCAGTAGGGGGTCGCGACCCCCCGGTTGGGAACCACTGGTTTAGATAAACCTCCAAAAAATGGTATGGGCACTCAAAAACTGAAATTTCCTCATTCTGATGAGGAACGAAATTATGGTAGGAAATTTCAGGAAGGACACATAAAGCTCTATATGGTGCATTTGGTATCACAAGCTATTCTTTCCAGGCAAAGAAACATGACACCAAACATCTTAAAAAAATGATTGAGTTTTTACATTTAAACCTTACTCTACATATAAATAGATATTATTATTGAAATAGACTCATTGTTTGGTTTCTTTGTTTGTTTGTGTGATTATGGCAATGCTACGCTACGCTAGGGCTATCTGCTAAGGATGGGGGGGGGGGTGCCCTAGTAGGAGAATTTTCTAAGGGGTTCTAACACGTATTCATGTTACATCTGGAGAAAAGCGACTCATTGTCTGGTGATAAAGCAAATGTTTCAAATCTTGTTTTTAAGAACTACAGAGTGAAAATATAAAATTCATTGAACAAAATAATCTGTCATTTCATTGCAATTAAAAATGTAATTTCCCCGATTTTTGAAGGATGACTTTTAAAGATCTGTTCTTCTCAACTGCCACCTCTTCATCGCTGGGAAGGCAAACATTTTCTGCATCAAAGATTTCTATGAAACATATGTAAATTAATTTTAAGGTTCAAAAACTTGTTCAATAATATATACATACATATATATATATATATTCTCCATCACCAGCAGACAAATGCTATCCAGGCATTGGCTATTACTAAAGCTGAAAGTTATGGGGAAGTTTATAGATGGGCCAACTTTGCCCATGTGAAGGGATATAGGAACTGATAACCAAACCTAAGTTGGGAGTCGAAAAGAAGGTCATAGTAGCGTTATATAGTGTGATAACCACCTGAGCAATTAGTAAAATGCACTCCATACCCTCGTGAGGTGACATATGAGATACAAATGTTTGAGAATTATACCTTAAAAAGTGACAGAGATAGGAAGATAAATATAATGCTGACTTAAACCCCTTTTCAATGGCTCTTGAAGGAAAAAAAACCAAATCGAATGATTGCATTTCAGGAGTTGCAGAGAATTTACAAAAGAAAATCTTTTTCTACTCTAGAAATAAACGTTTATATTCAAAATCATGAATAATGCCCAATTATCTTTCTTTAAAGATATCTCTGTGATGTTGTACGACAAAAGGCTACTATTCAGATAGATTTAGTAGCTACTAAACCTATTGTTCAGTTACTAAGTTAGTAAGTGGGCGGGGATACTAAAAGTTAGTAAGTGTGAATTCAGATACATTTAGTACTAAACACGTGACTAACACCAAGGGGAAAAATGAGGGAAAGTTAACGGCAAGTTAGTAGATCCATGAGAGTGCTTGTTCCAGGCGTACGTTTGTTTAGTCGGTGATTTAGCAGCTTGTTTTGGTCGCGTGTTTAGTATCCCCGCCTCCAAATTCTATCTGAATCCACTTTACTAAATTTAGTAACTAAAGAATAGGTTTAGTAGCTACTATATCTATCTGAATAAGGGCCTTGGTATATCACCTCATGAATGTAGGGGGTGCATTTTGCTAATTGGGAATGGTTTTGTACAGGGTTGTATACAAATTAAATAAACGTAACTTTCTGAAAATTAAAGAGAGGAATGTCTTCTCATATAATATGTCTTACATATGTCTTAATATAATCTCTGCAGTTCACTTTTTTTTTCTTTGGGGGGGGGGGGGGGGGGCATCAGTAATTCTCACTTAGCTTTCAAGCAAGCTATTACAGGGTTTCTACAGATTTCACAGCTTTTGCTTCCCTGACATCTATCACGCTCTTCCCTGACTTTATCTAGCGTGCTTTCCCGAATTTTGCGTTTCTATTTTTAACATTACATTCTTTTATATATTTTGTCCCTTTTTTTACAAATAATAATAATATTAAATTAATATATACAAGAATCTTATTTGACATCACTGGATTCCAACAAAAACCCTCTTTGATAATAATTTAGGATAAAATGAAGCCTATTTCAACTGCACAAGATAGGCTCTAAAGAACCAATTTTAAATTATTTATAAGGTTGAATGAGAAAATGAAAAGAAAACAATTTCTACACTAACATTCAAACAGCCAATATTTTCTTGATTTTACCACAAAATTCAATTTTTCTTGCATTTCCCTGACTTTTCTTCAATTTCTGCCAATTTCCCTGACTTTTTTCCCAAATCCCTGACCAAAACTCGTTTCTCAGACTTTCCCTGATATTCCCTGACTTTCCAGGTCTGTAGAAACCCTGTATTACCACCTCAGAAGTTATAGCATCTTGCACTCTAATTTGAACCTTCTCTAAACGCTTGTTTTCTAAATGCATTTTGAGTGAAGGCTTAAACTTTCTTAATTGCGGGCATATAATGTCCTTTATAGCGTCCGATAACTTATGTACAACTTTTGAGTTTAGATTTAAAAGCAACGGATTGGGATTGGGATGGACAGCAAGAACAATGTCAGAATTATAATTTCCAGTAGACTTCTGATCTTACAACATAATAAAATGAACTTTGGAAAAGATTTTGTTATTGTTATAGCTAAATTGGATGTTACTTTATTATTTTCAAATTCATCTAACATTATTCAGCAATGCATTTTGCAACTCTTACAAGTGCAGGTGTGCCAAATTTCTAAACTTTCCAGAGATCTGCTTTTTAAAGTTGAAAAGCCTGTGATTTCTATGCATATCTTGTGATCTTATGCATATCTTATCAGCACAAAATGCACTTATAATCAATACTTTTCTTAGTTGCCGCATGGGTCCCTATAAACTTAGTATCACATTACTTGACCCTACAGCGTGTCCGAGCTAAAAGTATCCAAAAGTAATGGCTTATTATGACAGAACCACCCATTAGAACATAATAGACTACTCCTCCATGGATTGCAAATCCCTCCAAGATTTATTTGTCTGAGCTGTTCAGTCGCGCATGAATACAGCAGTCAGCAATCAGTATGATAGTGAAAAAATCTGTTTCTCATGTTTCATTTTCAAAGATGTGGATGCTACAGAAAAAGGTACAGTGTATGCCTTGGTTAGCGAAACTGAAATGAGTGACGCGTGTTCAGCGACCTGTGCAAACAGAATGGGATGCTGATCCCCCAACAGCAAAATCCATCTGTCAGTGGAATAGAATTCTATATGAGACAAAACTTTGTATTGCAAACTGGCAAACATCATAATGTTTTTTTTTTTTTGTGACAGATGAAAACTGTTGATCATGCTCATGAAACATTTGCTAGGAGTTCTAGGATGTCTATTAGACAAGCCAGTAACAAACTACAGATCCCTTGTTCCACAATTCATGATATCGTTCATTAACAGCTGCATTTGCATGCTTACAAAATTCAAATTCCGCAAAAGTTAAAGCCAGACGATCATTGCACAAGATAGGAATTTGCTGACGAAATGATAAACAGGATAGGATTAAATTCGAAATTCTGAGAACATTTAATTTTTAGTAATGAATCTTGCTTTCACACAAGTGGACTAATTAATAGACATAATATGCATATTTGGGGGCATGAAAATCCTCACGAAGTGCATGAACAAGAATGGGATACGCCTAAAGTCAATGTGTGGTTAGGAATGAACATAGGTGGCATCATTGGCCCATTTCTCTTCATAGAGTGCACTGTTACAGGACACGTTTACCTTGATATTAGGGTTTACACTAGGGAAAAAAAATTGGGTGTTATTCTCCCACTCTAGCTTCAAATGAAAATTTTGTTTATTTTCAAAATTTTTTTTTTTTTTTACATTTTTACAAGCAGTATAATTTTTTATAATTCTATTATAATTTTTAGAATAGCGTCAGTTCGCTATTTCAAATAAAATGCTCTCAGACTAGATCAACATGCAAAGAACAAGAACTGATCTAGCAAACCTGATAAGTCAATTGGGGAAAGTCTTCATTTCTGAATAAACTCTTAAAAGCCTGAGAAAATTAAGAAAAGTTCTAAGACCTAAAATATGATTAAAAAAAATATAAATAAATAAATAAAATAAAAAAAAAAAAAAAAACGAGACCTGGCACGTCTGCATGTGTTTCATCATTATAATTATTTTAAAGTTTTGGCATTTGAAAAGTGCTTTCATATGTGTTGAATATCTCAAACTGAATTCAATAATAATAATAATAATGTGTGGCCATAATATAGCTATTATTGTATGTGCCTGACTCACTGTCCCAGTGTGCCTCTTGGCAACTTGAACCTTTTGAAAATTAACAATTAATTATTTTTCAAATAATAAAATAAGGATAAATTCGGGGGGGGGGGGGATTAAAATAAAAGCTGAAAGTTGTCAAAATGTTGCTCTGTATTTAATTTTTAGTTTTAATTAAAAAGAAGAAAATTATGATAAACCAAGTGAAAACTGTCCCACTGAGCCCCGATTTCCTCTATATTTAAAAATAAAACAAACAAAATTTGTATTATTTAAATAAGTAACACAATCTTTTAATGCAAAATAATAATCGATAATATATTTTATAATAAACCTATAATTTAAAATTTAACACATTTTATCAGACTTTTATAATGATTTCTTAAACTGCAATAATTTAAATTAAAAAAAGGTACCACATTTTATCTCGTAAAAACAACTGTCTGCTTTTTTTTTTTTTTTTTAACTTTTAAATAACTTTTTGGTACATATGCCAATTATTATAACACTTAGATGATTAAAGTATTATATTGTTCAAACATACAAATAAAAAAATAATTTTAATAGCTTTCAATTTTATTTTTAATATAAAATTTAAAAACACATACTTCATTTATAAATGAAATAATTTTTTTTTTAAGTAACATTAAGTATTTATCCTAGAAATTAGCTGAATAGTTGGTTTTCAGTAATTTCACCAAATCACTACTCATTACATCTGTATTTTAAGGGAAGATTTTAAAATTCTTCAAAGAATAGAATCCTTTCATATCATATTATACACACAATTTAAAAAGACTAAATGACAAATGTACTTACATGAGAATTTTAGGAACTTTTAAAAGAAGGTCTCGACATCTAACTAATTTTACAACCAATCGCTTAACAGCATGGGCAACACTACAGCAAGTCTTTGCCAGAGAAGCATCATTGTCTGTGTGGATAACTGGAGGAAAATTGGGAAAACAAGCTGACAGGGAGCCAAGCTTAGTAATATCTTTCACATCAGTATTTTCCATATGCACTAAAATAAGTGGTTGATCAAGAGTTGTGGTAGGAAATGTTGATACATTAGATGAGGGATTCATCCGACTTAAAAAAAGAGTCTTGTCAAACAATAATAATTGGTTTGAGGGAGGTACTTTAGTTTGTGCAAATATCTGGTCTTTCAAGTCATTCAACCTATATAATAGATATTGTTTTAATAAGTATCAACATGAATAAGTGAGTCATGAAAAAATAAAGAAAAGGATAATCTTACATTTTATTGGGTTGCATATATAGGCTAACTTCTTTTCCTTCATTCATATAAAACACATGGAAAACTTTGCGAGAAATGATATCAGTTACATATGCAAAAAATTGGTCAAAAGTCCACATTTTCTTATCATTACATTCCAGTATGCCAGCTAAAAGTACTGTAACTAACTCTCTAAGACCCCTGAGTGAAAAAAAAAAAAGTATCATTAGTCATGTTTTCTTCAAGCATAAATAATTATTTATATAACTTACAAAACAAAATATTAACCATCTCATAAACTGTATAGCTAAGCACTTATGCAAAATTACACAAGAAATTCATCTTTTAAAAGTATGTTATCCACACAGGTGAATCTGATACAACCCTATTTGCTTTATGAAGCTGTTCAAAAATAAAAGCAAGAATCGTGGATACATCATTAAAAAAAAAATTTTTACACTTTCCTAATTTGAAAGTGTTCAAAAGTAACATTGTTCAAATTCATTTTATTCTGATAATCTCCATCAGTTTCTTGTGTGTGAGTGTTCGGAGTAAATCTCAATGATTTCTCAATCATCCTGTATGTTCTGAAAATTTGATTTATGACATGATTAATAAAAAACTGTTTGTCCTTAGAATGAAAAATTCATTCATAACATGAAAAATAGATTCGAATGAATCTAAATTTAAACTGAGAATGAAAGAGAAACAGTTGTGACAATCTGACGGATAAATATTCTTTTTAAAAATCACAGAGATCTGAAATTTTGTAGCCAAGCTTAAAGGAATCTTATCCATAAAGTGAACTGATAGACAGTAGCGGCTAGAGATGAGACAGGCTCTGTAATTCACGATTGTGTTCGGGCTCAGGCTGGTGAAAAATTTCTCCTTTGTTGAACATGCTCCTTGAAACAGATTTTTAAAAAATATTCAACGGAAAAATAAAAGTACTTATTAAAAAAAAATGGCGGCACGGGCACCTAGAAGGTGCGTGAAGCTCTTTGGGTATTTCAGAACGACGGCTTTTATTGCTTAGTTAGTCATGAGATCGGGCATTATTTGATAAACATGGATATAAAGAATTAGAAAGTGCATTGAGAGATTGAAACTATATTTGTCTTTAATTTGCACAAACGGCAAAATTTATTCGATCCTATCAATGAAGTAATTGTTGTGATTCCTTTTAAAGTCATTATTTGTTATAATATCAGTTTATCAAGTTAAATCAAATTAAAGTGAGATTTTTCATATAAATAAACTAAATCACATTAATGAAGTAAAATAATAACTAGCTGGAACCCGTCGAATTCGACGGTCACTTTATTGACTGTAATATTCAAAAATAAATGGGAACAATCAAGAATGTCACCAAGGTCTTGAACAAAGCTAACAGGAAAAATCAAACAGCAACGCGGACACATGACTCACCATATCGTTAATTATGTCAAATCATGTCAGTCTTGTCTTGAGAGGAGAGAGTATAATGCGAAGCATAAAGCGCCGCTGCAAAGAATTGAAGTAACCAGTAGGCCGTTTGAGAGGATTGGGATGGACGCTGTAGGGCCACTTCCTATTACTGAGTCAGGCAATCAGTATATTATTGTGAGTGATTATTTTACCAGATGGGTGGAAGCTTACCCAGTGAGGGATTTACAATCTGAGACGATTACTTTAGTTTTGGAAAAATTTATAAGCACACATGGCATTCCTGAGCATTTGATAACTGACAGGGGTAGTTCTTTCATTTCGGATAGCATTCAAAAAGTATACAGTAAACTTAACATTAGAAAACATTCAACTACGAGTTATCATCCTGAGAGTGATGGTGTAGTTGAACAAGTCAATGCCACCTTAATCCATGCCCTTCAACACTTAGTAGACAATACTTATCATGAATGGGACAAACATGAATGGAAAAAGGCCACATTTTGCACTTTTAGCATACAGAACAGCAGTGCATTCTACTTTAAAAGATACACCAGCACATTTAATCGATGGCAGGGACTTAAGGTTAACAATAGATATCATAAGTAGCCCCCCATTGAGGTCCTATTCTGATCAAAGGGAACTCAGCGAGGACTTAGAGATCAGATTACAAAACTGTTTTAAGATAATACAGACTGATTTAATTCAAGCGGCAGAAAAACAGGAAAACTATGGATGAAAATGTGTAAAGAGAAGGGTATTATTATAGGAGATCTAGTGATGCTATACACTCCTTCAACTAGAGTTGGGCAAGGGAAAAAGTTTTCTAAATTTAATAAAGGGGTTTACAGGGTCAAAAGCCAACCTACTAATGTAAATTTTGAAATTATTCACATATACAATCCTAAAGATATTCAAACAGTTCATGTTGACAGGTTAACAAATATTCCGGAACGCATTTTTTTTCCATCTTTGGATGAGGAATTCATTGAGGAAGAGCCTAGTGCTCCTAACGAAAATAGTGAATTGAATTTGCCAGATCTCCATAACAATCCTTTCCCCAAAAGTCATAAGAAAACATTCAGGATTTTTGTAAATAGCAATCAAAAGACTACGAAGCAGCCCAGGACAGTACAGCAGTCTCATAGGGTGGGAGCAGCCCCGGTTGTCCAGCCCCCAGTGGCCCAGGCCCCTTCACAACCTGTGGTACATACAACAGCGGCCAACCATCATTACAACCTTCGTCCACGTCAAAATGGCTTTGTCAAGACAACGAATTAATGATTTTTTTTTTTTTTTACTAAACCAAAGATTTTATGTTATGTGAATTTTAAGTGTCATTTTTGTTTTATATATATATAATTTTGTTTGCCATTTAAGAGGTGTTTAATGTGTAAATTGTTTCATCTGTTGTGCAAATATATAATGTCTAAGTATATAGAATAAATTTAACACTAATTTGTTAGGCCCAACATAAATATATCTGCTGCTGAGCACAATTTTTTTTAATTTGAAGTATTTATGGGTGGAGTAGCTAACCATTAATGTAAATATATTTTAAGTTTTGATTAATGTGTTCCTCACCTAGATATAGCAAAGTGTTAATTTTAATTTTAATTTTTTTTAATTGTGTTAATCATTTTTACATATGTTTGATCAAGTGTGACAATTAGTAGAAGCCCTAGAAGGCTAAACACACTAGATTTAAATTTTTTTATGTGTTCAAGTCTACTAAATTTCAATCGTTGAATGTGCCAGTGTTAAGTGTAGGAGTTAAAATGATTAGGCATGTTGTAGGGTAGTTAGTTTCCCTGGTGATAGGCATTACAAAAGGTGCTAATATTTTTTTTTTTGGTGTAGTAAAATTGGTTTGGTATTTTTTGGAATTATTTTACTATTTTTCCTTTTATTGTGATATTTTTTGGGGTAATTGTATACTATTTTTGTACGAAACAAGTTATTCAAGCAACTACGTTATATATATATATATATATATTATTTATTTATTTATTTTTGTGTGTTGTAAATCAAATTTTGGTTTGCAGTTTTGAGTCAGGCGGGTTACCTAGGGAGTATAAATTCAACTGTTTTGTTCTTTTGTTGAAAAAAATGTTGCACTTTTTTTTTTTTGTGAAGGGGAGGTATTTATTGTGATTCCTTTTAAAGTCATTATTTGTTATAATATCAATTTAAAGATAAATTAAATTAAAGTGAGATTTTTCATATAAATAAACTAAATCACATTAATCAAGTAAAATAATAATGAAGTGTTTGAAATTTTATTTATTTTGTGTATCTTAATAACATTTGCTCATGGCTGACAAAATATCTTTTTTTTGTTTACTTGTTCTGTATTTAACGTTTTGGCGCCAAACATCTAAAAGATCATTATTCTGGCGACTCGTGTTGCCATCTTAGTGTAAGGTAACTATACATACGTTCAAGTAATTGAAATTATTGGTGTAACAATTTTCTTTTAAATACTAATTATTTGAAACATGGTTTGTAAGAGCTGACAGTAATTTTTAGGGCTGACAAATGGGGTTTTTTAGAGCTGACTTTAATTTTTCATTAATAGCATTAATTGGGACTTGGTAATTTTCCCTTAAGAAAATTCTCAGAGTTTTCGTAATTACTTTTAGTTTTTTTTTAAGTCCTTTTCAATATATTTACCTTTTCTAGAAATCTCTTAATTTTCTTTTCTAATTCTATTAATATTCAACGAACAAACATCGATTCTTACTATATCGACTGAATTGTGGAAAATTTCATCATCATCGGCGGAAGGATAACATCAATGCACCCACGCTAGTCAAAGTTTCAAATAAAGAATGTAATTTATTTAATATTTTCTTCAACAAAAACATCTTTTAAATATGAATCCACCAGCAAAGCATAATTAACAATAGTCAACAATAACAATACTTCAAGTTTTAAACAGCCATCATTTGTTTTCCAAGAGAACTACTTCTCAGACGGAAGGTTCCACTGACTACGGGCTGAATGCATAAATAGAGGTGACGAGCGTGGGATGCGGTCTTCTGGTTCCGGTAATTGAGATTTCTTTTTCGACGAGTGGAGTGTTGGCTGAGCATCTGCTTTTGTTCAAGTGAGACCACGCCGCTGCAAAGATGACGAGATCCAGAAAGAGCTAATATTAGCGATGAGGGCCCCCTTCATTCTTGATAAGTTTTTTTCTTCTTCCTTTTTTTCTTTCCTTACTTCTAAGTTTTAATGAGCTCATAAATTAAGAAAGTAAATTTTTAAAAAATGTCAGCTCGAGGTTAGAGTAAAATGAGAAAATGGCGTATCATAAAAAATTGTTGTACTTTTAAGAATTTTCAAGAAATTTGTTTAATAATATTTCAAATGTAAGAGATTTAAAGGTTTAATTAAATAAATGTAATTTTGTTTGTGTAAAAATGGCTCCTCTTCATTTATCACTCTTTGTGTAAATTTATTTCAACAGTTCTCTTTCAGGTTTTATTTTTTTATTTTATTTAGCCTAATGGCAATTGCACATAATGCCGAGAGCAGGGTGAGAAATTGGGAGCAAAAATCTAGGCGCCAATGGCACCTAACTTTTTTTTCCCGGTTGCCAAACTGTCTTGTTCAGGTGCAGTTTCGAAAACCTTTGTTTTGTTTATATGCATAAACTATAAACAGGTAGGCTTAATGATTATGTACAGTATTTTTTAAAGAAGATCAGGACTATTAAAATTAAGAAAGTAATAAATAGTAAGTAAATATAAAATCAATTTTTATAGCTTTTCACCTATGCATCCAGAATAAAATATTATGATACATTTTACAAGAACATGGTCTTTAGTTTTAGTTTAGAAGTATTTTATAAAATGTTGCTGTATAACTACAATGCCTATGGTAGATAAACTTAATGCAATATACGTGTACTAGCTTCAAAATGTCACCTGATTAACCACCACTGTAAGCAAATAGGTAGTACATGTTAAAATTGTGGAAATATGTGTTTGTATTCTCAGTGGGTTGAACTGAAGTTGAGAGAGAGTCTATGAAAGCTTTCAATGTCACCAAGAAGGATTTATTATTGTATAGCTATTTTATCTCACTAAAAATTATTTTGTACTAAATTACTTTAAACATATCTTAATACAAACTGAACTTCATCTTAATTATTGAAATTTTTATATTTAAATAAAAAGTTTTTTTAATGTATTTTCAAATAACTAATTCAGTTTAAGTTTTTTTATTTGCATTATCTCTTAAAAGAGTTTTATTCTCTTAAAAGAGTTATAAAAGATAAATTTCATTAAGTTTAAACCATCGAATAACATTTTTATTCAAATAATATTTTAATTTGAATTATCGTAATTTAGGCCGGAAGTCCGAAATTTAGATTTTCCTAAAATCCAGACATTTTGCTAATGTCCCCCCATGCACACACGCAAATAAATAAATAAATCTTCTTTTGTTTTTTCACGAAATTGCATTAATTAATTGCAGTCAGTCCATGTATTGTTTTCAGTCATGAACTGCTGCACTTGATCAGCCGTTATTGCGGCGCTGCAACGCGCCATGCAAATAAAATCCAAGATGGCGTCCGGACCGTAAACCTGTACTCTCCCGCGGTAAATAATTATATTTAATTAATGAATATTAACTAATCCAAATAACTTTTACACTTCCTTATTTAAAAGGATCTCTCGCGTTCATCAATATTGATATCACGTATAATCATCACATCTTCCCACACCGCCGTGCCATATGAGCCGAGCTACCACTAAAACACGCATTTGCAGAAAGAATCCAATATGGTGAATACGAGCTCATAGTTTCCTCCGATCAACTTCATTAATATACATGGAGTTAAAAAATTATGGCTAAATTTCTTTAAGTTCCTCTATTTGTTTACATTACAAAAAGTGCGATTTAAATTATTACACATCCGCAGAAGACAAGAAGGTGGTCTTCCGCACGTTTTTCAACCACAGAAGACTGGAGAGGATCGTTCTCTATCTGCCACGGAGCGGTGCTTACGAAAGCAAAAGTTTTTTTCACAGAAATTTACATTTATATTTTTTCAGCACAGTTTGAAAAATAGTCATCTAGACAGTAAAAAAGTCCCCACAATTCCTAAAATATTCATTTTTCGCGGTATTTTTGTTCAAAAAGTCGCCGGAGTCGGACGATGCCAAAATAGTCGCTTTTTAGTCGCCTGTGTCAGGCAAAATGTTAGGCGTCAAAAATGACGACTGGTTCTTAAATCTCAGTCGTCAAAACCAAAATTACAGTTGCAAAATACAACTAACGACCGCTAATTTCGCGCGCTGGCCGAGAGCCTGGTTGGTATATTGCGGTCACAACACTTTTAAAATTAAGCATTCAATTTTCTAGGCATGAATTATGAAGATGATAATTGGTTAGGATTTAATTAGTAAGTTTGAGTAGGATAGGTCACTGCATAACATAATTAATTTTATTTATCTTTAGCTGAAATTTCGGGATCGGGCTCTAACTTAACTGATATTGCTTCGGGCTCAGGCAGGCTCGGATTAAAAGTCCTCGGGCTCGGGCTTCAAAAAATGAGCCCGAACTCATCTCTAATAGTGGCTCATAACCGGTTTCACAGGTGAGCCATAAAAATATATCCTCAAATTAAATCTGCTTTTTAAATATATGCACACTGTTTTAATACTGCACATATATACATATTAGTTTCTTAACAATATTTGCGTAAATAGTTTCCATTAAAATGCATACCGCATTTAAAAAATTTTCTTGAAACCTTCAGTTTTTATTTTTCAATTCAAATTATTTTAATTTTTAGCTTTGCTTATTTTCTGATTCAACACTCCAGCAAATAAATAAACATAAGTTTTTCAGAAAATTAGGAGTATTCATTATTTTTAATTGATATTTTTGTCAATATACATTTATTGAATAAAAAAGTAAGATCCTACAAATTTGTTTTCTTTGCTATAATAAAGCCACTTGCAAAATAATAACTATCACTACTTTTTCTACAAGTATTTTGCTTACTATTATACTTTGTTCTGTTTGTTGGTTTCCAAATGAAATGTTTGTTGTTTCTTTGACTTTAGCTTCATATCATAATGCATTTCTTTATGTGTGCTATTAGCACCCTGGCTAAGAACTTAAGATGTATGTATCTACAATGATAGTTTTTCAGAACAGACAGGTTTAATTAAATGTTAATTTATATAAATAACAATACTTTTTCATTCAGGAAAGTATTGCACCTTTTCAATTAAAATTCTGACAGTAATTGATTCACAAATTTTAATTTTGCAGTTCTCACACTCGCAGAAAAAAAAAAAACAAAAAAAAAACGCCTATTTTAGTCAAAATTTTGTCAGATTTTACTTGGATATTCTGCTGCCTGCTGTTACAGCCATCCACTACACAGCAGATACTTTCAAGATTATTATCTTACTATTCAATTGTGTTTGTGTTTGCAAGTTAAGGCGATGGATTGCACTAGGGTCCTAGGCCTATAGGGGGGAATGCCCTCCGTGAGGGACTTTCTAAGGGATCCTATCGCATATTTATGTGAGGTTATGGAGAAAACCACGGAAAACTCTGATCAACAGGTGATACCAGGGTTTGAACCTGGCACCTCCTGCCTTCCAGCTTCGAGAGCAGAATTTCTCAGCCACAGGTGGGGCCATACTATGCAAATTCACCACTCTTTAAATCTTAAAATAATATCAATAAGTTTTGACATTCAATTCACTTAACCCTTTGAAGCACAACCCTTTCCCAATGCTGAAAAAAGGGCAGTCGTTGCCCTCGCTCGACTTAACGACCAGCAAGAGGGTGGACGATTGAAACGTTCATCACGTGCTCAGATCTAGAGACCCTTTTTTTGACATCAGCTGGCTGTGCCCGGCACAGCCAGCAGCATCAAAAAAAG
Organism: Cheiracanthium punctorium; assembly: GCA_038373885.1. Taxonomy (NCBI): domain Eukaryota; kingdom Metazoa; phylum Arthropoda; class Arachnida; order Araneae; family Cheiracanthiidae; genus Cheiracanthium; species Cheiracanthium punctorium. The sequence continues at coordinate 52,862 of JAWZYV010012016.1, forward strand.
GGTCTCTAGATCGGTAGCATGCGATGAACGTTTCGATCGTCCGCCCTCTTGCTAGTCGTTAAGTCGAGTGATGGCAACGGCTACCCTTTTTTCAGCAAGGGGCCATCTATCCAGCGGTTCTCGCATGCTTCCACTTTTCAGCAGATGTCAGTGCTGTTTAAAAATAATCGTGACCTTTTTTCTACAGGAAATGACGTGCTAAAAAGTAAAGGATTCTCGTGGTCACCCGCAACTATTTTTATAGAAATCCAATCTATTCTTCGGGACTGGCAACAGTCCAAACGTCAGAGTTTAGTGATCCCAGAGCGAGAACACTGCGTGTTAAAAGGTTAAACAGAGTACAAGAACAAAGATGCTGTAATTAATAAAGGATTTAACAAATATGCATAAAAAGATACAAATTGAAAGCATAAGTAATATTTAAAAGCATTATTCTAGGACAAAAATTAAAACTAATTACTGGCTAAGTAAGCAAGTTTTAGGAAGGTCTTTACTCCACTCAATAGGTCCATTTTCACTGTGTTGAACCCCTGAAATGACACCAGATGCTTTGTTGGTCGTGATGTAATGCCTAAAAGCACAATAACAAACAAAAAGGGTATATTTTACAGCAACAATTAACAAAATCTATTTAAAAATACAACATTTTAGTACACAAATAAATGATTTTTTTAATTTAATAAACAAGAATGTATACTTAGTTAAAATCATGCATGGAGATACCTTACTATAAAGTTAAAAGCCATAAAAACTCCGTAAAAAGTTTAAAAACAAACCATTTAAGGCAGCTAGGCTGCTGCCATCTTCGGAACTGGTGAGCTCGTTGCCCGCTTCAGCATTTCGAGCCATGTATCCTCTATCTGAGCATGCGTCATGTCGTTGACGGCACCCTCTTGTGTTAAAATTTCTAATGCTTCCTGTTTTAAACTATAACTGTGGTTATTTTCTTAACATTTATGAAATCTATATCAATATTTTCTTTTAATGCTAGGCGGGAGAGGGCAGTACTTTGTCTATTATATATCTGACAAAGACAAAATAAACCCTTTAGAAATGACAGGTGTCTACAAAATAAATTTTACTTATAAAGAATCTAACCTTCTCAGCCATTACATTGGTGTGACAAAAAGAAAAATTAAGGATAGGATTAAAGAGCACATTAGCGATATAAAATATAATAGACAAAGTACTGCCCTCTCCCGCCTAGCATTAAAAGAAAATATTGATATAGATTTTGTAAATGTTAAGAAAATAGTCAACTAGAATAACCACAGTTATAGTTTAAAACGGGAAGTGTTAGAAATAATAACACAAGAGGGTGCCGCCAACGACATGATGCATGCTCAGATAGAGGATACATGGCTCGAAATGCTGAAGCGGGGAACGAGCTCACCAGTTCTGAAGATGGCAGCGGACTAACTGCCGAAAGTGCTAAATCGTTTGTTTTAAAACTTTTTATGGCTTTTAACTATATTGTAACTTTATACCAAGAATGTATAATTCCCTAATTCCAAAATCCAGGAAAAGTTACCCAGTTCATGAGCAAACAAGATGAGAAAATAACTTTTAAGACTTATTTTAAAAATGGAGGGGGGGGGGGGGAGATCGTAATACAGAATATCAGTAAAATTTTATACATAAAAAAATAGTTTGAAAGAAAAACACAAGATAGAACCCCCCCCCCCCAACTAACTGCACCAAGTAAAGTTATTAGGAAAGGGCACTTTAAAGAATACTTCATTGACAATTGAAACATTAACAGCATAAACATCAAAATAATTAGAACTTTGAGGAATTTCAATTTTTTTATTCAAAATCTGATGTCAATACTAAATTGAAAATTACATTGTATCTTTATTCTGTCTTCCTCCAAAGGGTCTGAAAGGCAAGGAACCGGTGGCAACATGATAGAGTGTAACACCAATGCTCCATAAGTCTACTGTAGCTCTAAAAGCCTTGTTTGCAGGATGACGTAGAACAGCTCTTTCATACATATCAGGATGCTACACAAAAAAAAAAAAAAAATATTATAAATACAGCCTATTAATGAACTTCAAACAGATGTACTTATTTAAAAGAGAAAAAATTGTACATATTTTAGAAAGTGATTCTATCAACCTTTCAAGTTATTCGACTGTAGAAAGTGACACTAAGTGAAAGTCAGTGAAGTCAGTTTAGAAAGTGAAAGTCACTTTCTAAAATATGTATAATTTCCACGGCGTAACGGAGTTGTCGCGAATTAATTGTTTCATCTATTCCATCTGTGGTTTGCAGAGGAAGATGATAAATGCCAACGATTCTAATGCGAGAAATTTCATCTGGAAATCGTCCCAGAGTAGCTCAGTGGTAGAGCACCCGCACATTATGCGGCAGTCCTGGGTTCGATTCCCAGCTCTGTAATTTTTCGCATAGTTGGTAAAAAATAAAATTATCAGCCTAAACACTCCAACTTGCCTAATAGAGAAAAAATTGATTATGTTTTAATTGAACTGTTCAGGCAAGAATTTCCTGTATTTTTTGGTTTAATGTTATCTCAATAATAAATAATAAATGAACATTTCTTGTACTAAGTTTTCAAATCGAGCAAAAGTAAAAATGAAATTAGTTTAATGTTTCCATAATGGAACACCTATACATAAATATACAGATACAAGGGTCATGCTAGCTTCTTAAATTTGTGGGTCTGAGACTAAGAAAATATTTGCAGGGATGTGCCAGCTGAAATTAAATTTTGGAGCAATTTGTGGAGCAAGAAAAAAGACATTTTTGGAGCAAGAAAAACAGATTAGTGGAGCAATTTGGAGCAAGAAAAAGTCACTTTTGGAGCATAAGAATGTCAATTTTGAAATACAAAATTTATTTTTGGAGGGAAAGAGAAAAGTCATTAAAGAATGCCAATCAAAAAAATGAAAATTAAAGAGGTTCTTAAAAACTCTTAGCTTATAACAAAAACCAGTCTTTTTTTTTGGGGGGGGGGGGTCAGAAGCTTATGAAATAAATAAAAAAATTCAGTTATTTTATACATTGCTATACAAAATATCTATTTTAAATCAAAAATACAATATTTACTAAACTATATTAAACCCATTTATGCCTAGCGTCCCCTTTTTTTAGGATGGCCTTTTCGCTATCAGTCGAAAGCGTATTTATTTTTCCTAGCCTTTATTCACAAGTATAGAACCTCAACTCCACATAATATTTTAACATGACCCAGTAGGATGTTGACATTTCAATTTTTATACATAATGATTTTAAAAGAAATCATCCCTTGCTCAAGAAGTTGACATCAGAAATTTATATATTACTGCTGGTATTAGCAAAAATCAAAGAAAGTCTCAAAAATATCTTGGCACAGATGGGTTAACTACCATCAGCAACTAATAAAAATTTGGTAACAAAAAATTACAAATTTAAATGAAATTAAATTTAAAACAGAGGTCAATTTTTACTCTTAAGGCATTGGAGGTTTAAACAAAGGGATGCCAAAGAAAAAATATTCATTTTTAAGATTAAAAGAGAAAGATTGGAATTAGAATGCTTAGAATGTGTGATGACTTTTGTAAAAATTCGGGAGATTTACAAACGTTTAAACAAATATGGAAAAATTAAAAATGTAGCAGTTTTGCTGAATTTGGAGCAAAAATGCCCAAAAATGATCTTTTTGTAGCAGATTGGAGCATCAGGGTTGATTTGGCACAATTTGGAGCAATTGGAGCAGCTGGCACATCCCTGTATTTGTAAGTTTAACACAGAGTGGATTCTCAAAAAAGCAGGTTCCAACGAATAGGTAATATGAAAGAAACAAATCCTTATTGGAAAAAAAGAGTAAAGTATGCATTTTAGGACATCATGTAAAATCCCTGAATAAATTTATATGTATACATTTATGTATGTATGATTTCCTTTTGTGTGTGTGAGCTCATTTCTCTACACGGCCTAAATTAATAGATTATAAAATGAAAAAAAATCAGATTATTTGATGAATATTATTAAATAGAGCAGATGAATGAGAAGAGGCTTGGTGTTTATTTTTGTAACTATTGGGATGTAAAAAAATATATTTCCACAATTTATAGCAACAAGAAATATTTTTGCACAGAGAAAAAAATGCACTAAAAAATTATAGAACCACAATCTCTACTTACACCACATCACATAGAATCATTTAGAGTATTTTTTAATGGTATCCTGAATACTTCATTTCAGTTTTAAAACATTGCCCAAAGAATGCCCAAAGAGAGCCCAAAAGAATGTTCTTAAAGTAGGAAGTTTCCATTGCATAAAATGTTAATAAGTTGTACAAATAATAAAAGGGAAAAAAATGAGCTTCATCACATAAGATGCATAGTAAAAAATAAGTAAATAATACGGAAAAAAATACTCACAAGATATTCTTCAGTCCCATATAAAGACATAAACTGCTGATCATCATCAAGTTCTCTAGCCGCTCCAAAATCAGTCAATTTATATATTGAACTAAAAAGAATATTATAATTCAAGTTTTCAATTAAAAAATAACAATGATTTGATAATACAAATGCAGTGATTAATACTTTTATTAAATACTAGCTGACGTGCCTGTTCTTCACACGGGAATGCAGATTATTAAAACATCTAACACGAACTGTGTAAATTAAACTGCCATCACTTATAAGCTGATATTAAATGAAATCAATATTCAGCCAGTGGCATCAAAATGACGTAGAACTCATTTGCAATACTATACAATCAGATATCAAGAAGCTGTTATTTAGAAGAATGTTCAAAGCAAATTAAGATTTTCCCTCATGTTTTTGCATATAAATGTTTAAAATTACAAGCTCATTACTTAAACAATGATGGTAACCTTGCAATTTGGTCTGGTAATAACTTCCCAAAATACTTACCATAATAGCCTTTGAACTGGTGTTGTCCGGGTGCATTAAGTGTTAGGGTATAATTTGCCGTAAAACAATGTCAGTTGGTCATGAGCATTGGGAATGGTTCCTGTATGGTTAGCTTTTCAGCAAAGCATTGGCATTATCTAATCAAATTATAGGAAATCTGGACACCTTTCTAGGAAAGCAAATTTGGGCAAGCTCTTAAGAAAGCTGACCAAAAAGTATAAAAAAAAACAGATCAGCACAGCAGGGAGATTTGTTGTTGAGTTGTCAGTCAAGCAAGAGCCAATCTATTTATTCCAAAGCATATATTGCATCTTTAAAATATACCTGTCCATATAGCAAAATGTATTGAAATTCTTTTGAGTGTTCCTGTAAAAGAACTATTTATGCTATATGCATAAATTTTAGATTATGATACTCAGGAATAGTGTAGCTTTCTATCATTGAAAAAAAAAAATAATAATCTTTAGAATTGATTCAGCAGTTAGAGAGAAGCCCATAGAGCATAATGCAATTCTTTTGAGTGCCCCTGTAAAAGAACTATTTATGCTACGAGCATGAAAGGCAGCCTATAATACTCAGGAATAATGTGGCTTTCTATCAGTGAAAAAAGTTTTGCAATCGGTTCAGTAGTTACAGAAATACCCATAGTTCAGTAGTTACAGAAATAATGTATTAGTTATTTTGAATGTACCTGCAAGAAAACTATTTATGCTATTTGCATGAAACTAACTAATATGCTAATCCAGGGTATATGCTATCTCATTCTAAATTTTATCCAAATCAATTCAGCTGTTTTTGTGTGATTGAGTCACAAACATCGGAACACACAAACTTTTACATTTATAATATTAGCAGGATCACTAAACAGAAAATATACAGATAAAATAATAAATTTAATTTGTATATTTATTTTATAATGCTGAGCAATGTTTTTCAGTGAGGCTAAAACTAGGGTTTGTATGATATACACGTCATATTGAAAAAAAGTTGCTCACCTTTATATTAAAATTTGGGTTTTAAGAGTAGAAATATTAATTTCTTATTCAGAAATGTTTTTCATTAAAAAAAAAAAATTTTTCATGCCGTTTTTATTTGGAGTTGCCAACGTCTTGTTCAGAATTCATTGTGTTGCACATATGTGTCATACATATCATTCTGGATTTAGAAAGCTTACTGTTGATACCCAGAAAAGTAACAAATGATTATCAGAGATATGTAAAATTATGTGACATTCTATTTTATAGATGCACATGACTGCATTAAGATAAAGTAATCCAGAAAAAAAAGTGTTTAAATTTTAAAGCTTTAATAGTTCTTATAGCAGTTAAAATACTACATAAATACATATTTAATTTATATAAAAACAATTTTAAAATAAGTCTACAATGCTGCAGCATTTCTTATACTTGAAAATAATTAAAGGAATTGAACATTGTCAATGAATATAAAATATGCAAATAATATAAATCAATAAACAAACATATGAATTATATAAGAAAAATTTTATAATACATATCAGCATTAAATATGCAAAAGCTATTGTGTATTTAATATTAATTACCGACATGAACATAAATAATAAAAAGATAGAAGAACCTAATGAACTATGAATCTTATTGAAAGAGAGAAGTGAAGAGATATATCCAAAAGTTTTTTATAAGGATTTAATATTTTAAGGAAAGAGAATTGATTGATGCAAATACGACTTACAATTAATAAAATTAGTAATAAAATACATACCGACCACTTTCAGATACATATTTCATTATATTTCCAGGCTTCAAGTCTCTATGAGTAATATTATTTTCTCTCAAATATTTCATGCCAGCAGCTAAATTAAAAAAAGCATTTGCTTTTGATATGACACAATATAGCACCATTAATACAGTAGAACTGATGAACAGTACAAAACAACAACTATTATATTCAATAATTTAAAATTTGTTTCTTATGCATTTAATCAATAGTATCAAGAACATATATAACTTGAAGATAGCTTCTGTTAAGACACTAAAAAATTCTCACCAATTATGCAGAACATACAAAGATTTCAGATATCTTAATAACCCATATTAAAAAAAAAAAATGTGTATATATATATATATATATATATATATATATATATATATATACATATATAAAAACTTAAGCAAGTAATTGCAATGTATCTGGATTATTTTGTGGATTTGGTTTATTTTCCTTCTGAAAAAGAGACTATCTGTGTACCTTGAAAAGAAAACTGAAGCTTTATGCTTTTGGTGCTTTAAACAAAGATTATACATTTTAACTTTTATCAAGATCACTTTTACAAATATTTATCACATGGAACATTATTTTTTAATCAAAATGGCACTAGCTGTTACCTTTCATTAATCAACAAATGTCTATAATCCACAATACATTTCAGATGTAAAGAAACCACTTTACATTTCAGTTTTTTGACCAAAGATGGTACAAGCAAGGGATGCGGGAAAGTTTAACATCACCACTGTCTTTGAGATTCATCATTTGTCAAAGTGTCATTGCAGAATGCGTATGGCATGTCACTGATGGCATCATTTGTCGCTAAGAACTCTAAATGATTCACAAAACAGAGTGCCAAAAGAGAGATTCAAAAAGATGCAAATTTTCATTGTGTTGAAAATTCAGTAAGGCAAATGGTACTTCAAAATATCATTGACATATTTTTAAAAATAATCTGGACAGAAGTTGAAAAACATGGAAACTGCACATCCATAATAAGTAGGTTCTCTCTCTCTCTCTTTTTTTTCGGGTTAATAAAGCAGAAAAATGTTTTAATATTGCTGTTCTGTAAAAAAAATTCCTATATTATTTTTCTATTTTATTGGTAGAGTATGGAACCTGTTATCCGGAATAGTTGGGGCTGGGTGTATTCTGGAAAACTGGTTGGGGATTAACATGACATCTACTGATTTGATTGGTAGCATAAATGTTACTCTCTATTTTTCATTAGAATTAAACATTAATTGTTAATATACTAGAAAAATAATATAAAAAAAACTCTAATATGATCAAGATAAATAATAATAATTTAGAGAGGAAGTAGTAAATATAGGAAAACTTCTTGAAAACTTAGTCACACACTAAAAAAATAAATAAAATACCTTACCAATTGCTTACTTTATAAGTTCTAGCTTTCAAAATAAAAAAACAAAAACATAAGAAATATTTTTAAAGAACTCAGTTTTTGCTTTTCTTTTGGAAAAATAGGAATTTAATTGATTGAAAAATGATTCTGGATAGCTGGTTTTCCGGATAAGAGGTTCCATACTGTATAACTAAATACTCTTAAGTAGAGTATTTAACATTAGTGTAAAATGCATAAAAAGTCTACCATTAAAAATTGTTTAAAACATATATTTCAACACATATGCCCTGGCCATCATCCATTGAAACTGCCTTACTTCACTTCTCTCGATGTGAGGACAATGTTCAACATTGGAAGGCATCATTGAAGAATGCGCATGGCATGTCATGGATGGCACCATCTGTCTTTAAGATCTCTTTCACAAAAACAAGTGTAGGTTCTATTGCTATAAATGGTGAGCTTTTTGGCATATTTAAAGTCAATTTCTATTTTGGATTTGTGGGCAGTGCTAAGAAACTAGTCAGGGTTGTCTTCATAAAGAGGAAACTGCTTTACACATCCTTTGTGAATGTGAGTATTTCTCTGCGTATAGATTTAAGCATCTTGGGCACCCTATTATTGAGCCTTGGGAGCTTCATAACATATCTATTAAGACTATGCTGATGTTTGCATCTGTTACTGGGCTCTTTTCCTAGGGTCTTTTTCAGGACTTTCCTTTTTACCTGGAGCAGGTACAATAAGCCAATGGTAGCAGTGCTAGCTATCTGAGCCATCCGGGGGCCATACCAACCTGCCACCCCTGAGGGACCACACTGGGGCCAAGTCATAAGTTTATTAAATTAAAGTATGAAACATAGCAATATTGAAGATGGACAAAAGAAAAATTATAATTTTACCTCCGCTATCCCATACAGCCAAAACATCTCAAATAAAATAACTAATGCAGCTTCAAATAAAGGCCTTAAAATTCCAATAAAACCCAAAAAAACATATTTAAATGCATCTATTCTAAAGATTTAATAGATCCTCAACCCTTGGAATTTACAAAATTCAAAGAAACCCCAGAAACTGGCAGCAACATACATATGACGAAGCACAAAAGTAAAGAAAACATGAACATTTTAATGGCCTTAAATTTAATAAATTTAGCACTGTCCTCTACTGCTTAGCACAGAAATCCACAATAGAAAATTGACTTCAAAAATGTCAAAAAACTTGCCAATTATAACAATAGAATCTATGCTCTTTTTTGCAAATCATTCGAGATCTTAACAACAAATGGCAACGTCAGTTACATGATGCATGCATCCTCTGACGATATGTGGAACATCCTCTTCAACATTGAGGATGGAAAGAAGGAAGACAGTTTCAACCAGGGCTTCAAACTGTAATTTTATTTGTTCCGGTTTTCGTTGCACCAAAAATAACAGGTTTTGGTTCAGTTCCAAATGGATCAGTTTTATTTTACGTATATTCTTATTTAAACAAAAAATACAATTCTATCATCAACCAAATTAAATCTGCCCTCTACAAGTAGTTTCATGTGAAAATAAAACAGAAAAGTAGTAGCGAACATCAAAACACAAAATCGAGAAGCAATGTACTGTCTGTTTTGCTAAAGCTGAGCGACTGCAAACAAGACAATTCTACACGGAAAAGGGGTGATAGGTTGAGATGGGTATTTTTTGAAGCTTCATTTTGCCTCGCTGTCTTTTTATGTTTTCTATTTTGTTTTATTTCAGTTCGGAATTTCAGAAACTATTCCGTTTATAACTAGTTCCAGTGTAAACAGAGTTTTAAACATAAAAGAGCATTGTTAAACTCCCATTCACCCCTATTTTGATGAAATCGAATCAAACTTGACACATACATAAATGGAAGGAAGGCTCTGAGAAACAAGAACAGACTATACATGTAAGCATGATAATTATACGGTTGACGTTAAATTAGAAAATATTGATAAATTGGTTACAGGCAAAATGACTGAAGATAAACAGAACCAAATAAACAATTTTTTGGGGGTTCAGTTCCAGTTTTTGTTCCAATCAAAACAATGCTTTTTTCCAGTTTTTGTTTTGATCAAAATAACATTTTTTTAAATTTAAAAGCAAAAAGACGGATAGTATTAAAATCATTAAAAACAGTTAAAAACACATTAAAATCCGTTTGTAGCACTTTTGGTGGCAGCCACCACCTTCTTCAGCTCTGGTCTTAATTCAAAATGCCTGGCTCTCTTCCTTAGTAATGCGTTCCACCCAGGATCGATCTGCGCATGCGTCAGGATGGAACGCCTGGTTTTAAGAACGCCCTCCACTCAAGATGGATCCTGGGTGGAACACCTTACTGAGGAAGAGAGCCAGGCATTTTGAATTAAGACCAGAGCTGAAGAAGATGGTGGCTGCCACCGAAAGTGCTACAAACGGATTTTAATGTGTATGCTCAGACGAAAAACTACTCAATGAAGAACTCTAATTTATTAAAACACAATGTAAAAGCGCAGGTTACCCAAGTATGCTCAGACGAAAAACTACTCAATGAAGAACTCTAATTTATTAAAACACAATGTAAAAACGCAGGTTACCCAAAATCCATCGTCAAAAACCTTTTCAAAAAGAGAATCAAAAAGCTGGAACAAATTAATAACTATCAAAACCCGAAACCAAAATTTACCAACGCCATTCCCTACTGCAGGGGAGGCGCTCTAAAAATTACAAATGAAGCCGCCAAGAAAAATATCAAAATCCCCATAAAACCTACCGTATATACTCGCGTATAAGTCGAGAAATTTAGATGAAAAAAAATGTCTCTAAGTGGGGGGGTCGACTTATACGCGAGGCAAAAAGTGAAAAATATTTGTCCTCGAAAAAGAAAACCCTATGCACGGCAGTAATTATGCAATCGTGCTCCACCGAAGTTGAATAAGTGCATTCAACTTCGGTGCCGTGCATGGCAAGTGCATTCAAGTGCCATGGCACTTGAGAAAACTCCCTGTTGACAACATTCTTTTTTTTTTTTAGTTCATTATGTATCGCAATAATAATGACATTTATTACGACGGACATCGTTTTGATTGGCCAGTGGGTGAAGGATGCTTGGGATGCAATCCCATCGGAAATGATCGCAAAATCGTTCAAGAAATGTTGTATCAGTAACAAACTTAATGCGATTTATAGTGATAGTGACTCTTCCGTTATGAACATAGACAGTGACGGCGAAGCCGATATTTATGAATAAGAAGGACTTTCATGAACTATTCTGACTCAGAATCGGATTTGGAAGGATTTTCTTAATTGTATTTTAATTATATATTTCCTTCTAAATACTTTTTTTATTAAATGACAGAAAATGTATGAAACTTTTTTTTGTTTGTTTGTTTTATCAACTTATACGCGGGTTTCCGATTTTTTCTCTGAAAGTTAGGGGGTCGAATTATACGCGAGTATATACAGTAATCAAAATATCTTAAAACGCATTCGCTGTCATAAAGATACTATTACTCCTGATGAAACCGGCAGTATTTATAAAATAAACTTTACAGACAATAGTACTAATAAACCAGGCTGCTATATTGGTATGACGAAACGGAAAATCAAAGACTGAAAAAAGGAACACCACAATGTCATTAAATTCAATAAAACCACTACTGCCCTCTCAAAAATAGCCCAAGAACACCCCATAGAAATCGACTTTAACAATAGCCAAAAACTCGCCAATTACAAAAATAGTTATTATGCCCTAAACATGGAGGCCTTACAGATTATAACGACAGATGGCGCTATAAATGACACGATGCATGCGCAGAATGATCCTGGGTGGAACGCCTTACTGAGGAAGAGAGCCAGGCATTTTGAATTAAGACCAGAGCTGAAGAAGGTGGTGGCTGCCACCGAAAGTGCTACAAACGGATTTTAATGTGTTCTTAACTGTTTTTAATAACTTTTTTTTTTTTCAGTTTTTGGTTCAGTTCCAGTTCGAGTCCTTGGTTTCAATTGATAATGACCATGGCATTGGTCAAAATATATCTTTTAAACAGTTTTTAATGATAAAGATTTTTTATGTGTTTCAAACTAGTATTTTAGAACTGTATTTTTTAAATGTTTTGAAGTACCCATCACTGATTTGACAAGGTTCCTTACACAATTTTTCTATCACTAAAAAACAGAACATTATTTTTATCACTGCTTTATGAATATGATTCATTTCTAACTCATGTAATGTATTGTAATTAATGATACTAATTAATGTTATCTTAATGTTAAAAGCAAAGACTGACTAATTAACTTTTCCTTTACACATTAAAGGTCTTTCTAAGAACACCAGCAGGTGTCAAAAATTGGCAAAATATTCTAGGGTGATCACTACAATAAATAAAAGACCTATTTCAATCAGCATTTAGCAATCTACACACCCCTTGTACGAATTTGAGGAGCGTTAAGCAACTGCATTGTATTTTAAAATTTCTCGTAATTTTAAAACCATCATAATGCTATAATTTTGTGGCACTATATCATTTTGGATGGGGAAATCAATCAATATCAAATGAAATAAAGTATAAATCATAGTTACAAAGATCTTTGAGAACACAAAGAAATTCTTCTTCTTCTAAGCCATAGCTATTTTGTGGATCATCCAAGATTGTATAGAGACTTCCTCCATTACACAGTTCCATAATAATCACTCTCTTTTGACTTTGCACCTATTAACAATAATTATTTAATTTCAAAATTTGTTAATGGACTTTAAAATTAATAGAAAATAAAGCAGTACTATCTAAAAATATTTAAACTCAATTACTAATATATTTTTTTAAGTTTTAAATTACAATAAAATTTAGTATAATAACTTTAAAATATTATATCGCATTTTAACATTATTATAATAGTAAGAATGAAACTTTCATAAATTTTAACTTTTTTAATGATATTGTAGTTAGCATTTGAAAAATCAGTAAATTATTAGTGGAATAGTCTTTTAAAACTAAATTTATGTTAGACCCAAAATACTAATAAAATCAAAACATACAAAAATATGAAGAGGGTTAATGGAGTCCCCCCCCCCACTTTTTTTTTTTTTTAATGGGGAACAGATTAACAGCTTTGTACTTAATTATAAAATATCTAAATGAAAACATATTTCCACAAGATTGTTAAACTATAAGATACAATTATTTTAACTCAGAAGTTATTGCATGAATATTAAAAACAAAAAATTCAGATTATTTTTTTAAGGACAAATTAGAGAAAGAAAAAAATAGAAAAACAAATGTTTGGTGGTTATATAAATTTTTCAAACAAAAATTTGGTGGCTTTTTTGTGAGAGGGGGGGGAATATATAAACATTTCTATAACATATTTGGGAGCATTTTCTGTTACACAAGTTCTTGTATCATTGTGGGAGATTAAGTAATTACTGAAGTAGAAGTGTTAGCATAACTGATTTTACATATCAATACAGAGGAAGTAGACTGTAAATTTAATTTTTAAGCTGGATTCATAATTAAAGACTTTTGTTATCTTCTCTAATTAAACAAAAGGCACTTAAATTGAAAAAAATGATATACCTCATCTTCTTTTTTAATCATTTTAACTATATTTTCATGCGATAATTTTTCCATAACATCAAATTCTCTCATTTGAACTTCAAGAGGACGTAAATGACTGTGATGATTAAATGCTTTCACAGCAACTGCATCTCCATTGCTCTGAAAATTAAATTACTGATTATGTTCCTAATTTTATCAAGCAATTCAATTAGTACACATACATGTAAGGAACTTCTGAAGTTCAGAGGTTTCACTCACATAAGCCAACTTTTAAATGACTTCAAGCACCCAATAAACTTGATCATAAAATGACAACAGTTGTTCAGAGAATTAACAATAATTAATTATGCAATGCTGACAGCATTTTTTTTTTTTTTTGGAAAAATCAAACAAAAATCAAATTGCTATTGAAAAATAATCCATAATTGGAAAAAAAAAAAAAAAAAAAAATATATATATATATATATATATATATATAATATATAGAAAATTTATATAGAAAGATATCCCTATAGGTGTGACATAGGTAAGGGGGAGTCACACCTCTGAGATTTGCCTGTTACAGTTTATATCTCGAATTAATAGAGTACACTTTTATAAATATCTTTAAACTGTTTTAATACTTTTAAATCAATCTTTCCAAAATACAGCCTTGAATATAATACATTACCTTGGCAAAATGTCAGGCTGTGAGTCTGAAACCTATGGTGTACAATTGTGCTTTCCCCCTCTGATGAGGACAATGCATTTTACATTTTTTTGTTGTTTTAACAATGACTGGCTTGGGGTTTTTTTCTATATAAATTTTCTATATATTATTAAACGCATGTTTTCTTTTATGCTGCTTTTTTAAGCGCTGGATAACACGTGAAGCAACTGTAATTTTGTTGTATTTTTAATTAAAGTTCAACTATATATATATATGTGTGTTTTAAAGGCAATATCAAGTTTAAATAGTCAATGAGAAATTGAAAATACATCTTAAAATGAGTTGAGATGTTTAATATTTGTAAATAAATATTACTACAACAATGCTGTCATTAATTTTCTGCATTTTGTGTCAAATTTCATACATCACTAAATCCCCATATCACAACATTTATAATATTTAGCAAGGCACCTAATAAAAGGTTGCTAGCTTGATATTACAATACAAATACTGTGCAAATTTACCTCACAGGTTGAAGGACTAATTAAAAATATCAGGAAACAGGGTGTGGTGTGTCAAAAGTTTAATTACAGCGAAAGAGCATTAAATACACTCATTTGTCCTAACTTCTTTAATCTTTTCAAAACTTTTGTCATATTTTACTTCTGAGGTAACCAATTAGATCCAGTCTGTAACTTGATTATGATAATACATCTAAGTGTATATAAATATTTTTCTTTTAAATTCTCATTTAATAAGGTCAAAGACTGCAATTTTTTACTCTGTAAAGTGGAATAATAGTTTCAATGGAGGGATATCTTTTGCTCAAGAAAAACTGGGCATTCAGTTGACTAAAAACATCCTTCGTCAACATGTGGCTCTTAATCAACATAGGTAGAGACCTAAGTCGCAGAATTTTCTGCACCAGTCTGCAACGCAAATTTAAGAATACAAAAATGTCTGCATGGTAATCTTGGTTGAAAAAAAAAAAAAAAAAACTCATACAAAAGACTATGAAATATTTAATTAAAATTATGTACGGAGATACCTTAGTATAGATTTAAAAACATATTTGATTATGTTTTTAAATCTAGACTATGAAATATTTTGGCGAAATAATTGTTGTTTATTGATAATACATAGTAAATTACAAGATGGGTCATCCATGTCAAGTCAACACACTGATTCAGACTTGATGTCTCAGATTTTTAATTTTTGGTATTCAGTAATATATCATTGACTTATGAAAAAATACCAAATTTCAGTTATGTAGCACATTTATTTTTGAAGTTATTCATTTTTAAAGATTTGAATTTTTATGAAAAAAAATTCATATTTCGGCACCTTTAGATGCCTATAGGCTGGCAACCTGTGGTGGTATAAAGCTGAGAGTGGTCTCATTTTAAAGCTGTTGAATGGGGCTTTAATAGGATATGCCACAAGATAAAGGTTACAATTTTAAAAAATTGAAAATTTTAAAATTTAAATTTCTTAAAATTCCAAAATATTATCATATATAGTTTGTAATGTCTTAATACATACAGCAAAATTCTATCATGGGATCTCAATGGGATCAAGAGATACTGTGCTTCAGAAATACACGTGTTGTGAAAAATACCAGAATTAGTATCATTTCAGAAAATGTTGAATATTTCATTGAATGAAACAAGCAACACATTTCACTGAAACAAGCAAAGACTATTACTTTTACAATTTTTTTTTTTTTTTAATGGAGAAAGGTCACATAGACTAGACACTTACCATTAAAACTCCAATATTGTGAGTAAAGTTAAGGGTTAACAAATTAGTTCATAGAGACTTCAATCGTTGGAAGATACCCACACATTTGTTCACTTCACTGTCTGGTAAACTGTATGTTCGGCCAATCTGTGTGACAGGGTTAACTTTGCATATCACATCTGCAAAAGGGATCCACAGTGTATCAGGTGGTGTGGGGTATATAAATGAGGGGGATGGACCTGAAGGATGGAAGAATGTAACTTGCACTTTACTGCAATCTTTATCAAGAACATAATTCAACCACCAAGTGCCACCATACATTGAGGTTACATACCCACTAAGATCTGCAAATAATGTCTGCTGTATGTCCTTTATAACAGGAAATATGCTCAAAAAACTGCAGAAGAAAATAATTTCACATTTACTTTGGTTCCACATTTGAGAGGTATGAAAGCATGAAATTTCTGGGTGCCTGATATACTTACAGCTGTATTGTACCGGTTGGCCTATTGTTCTTCAGTTTAAATGTATTCTTCAAGGGTCACAAATACAAAGTCTATGTTAGATATGTTCTGATGTGACCATTCAAACAGTTGCCTTGCATCCATAATTTGTACCCATCATTACGTAATCCAATGGGATTCACGTTAGTTGTTAATATATTTGCATATTTGAGTAAAAGGGAATTTGTAGGCTAATCAGCTTCAGTTTTCTTTTAAAGAGAGGTTACAAACATAATACTATAAAGTAATCATTTCGTTTTATTAATTTAATAGTGTTCTGCACACTGCATAGCAAAATTAGTAATTAAAAAATAAAATTTTAATAATTTGGTACATTATTTACAAAACATGTGTATTTCTGAAGCCCAGTATCTCCTAATCCCATTGAGATCCCATGATAAAATTTTGCTGTATAAATTAAAACATTACAAACTATATTTGATAATATTTTGGAATTTTTAAAATTTCCACTTTTTGAGAAATTTAAATTTTAAATTTTTTAAAATTATAACCCCTATCTTGTGGCATATCCTATTAAAGCCCCATTCAACAGCTTTAAAATGAGACCACTCTCAGTTTTATATCATCACTGGTTGCTAGCCTATAGGCATCTAAAGGTGCCAAAAGATGAATTTTTTTCATAAAAATTTAAATCTTTAAAAATTAATAACTTCAAAAATAATTGTGTTACATAACTGAAATGTGGTGTTTTTTCGTAAGTCTGTTATATATTGCTGCATACCAAAAATCATGAAAATCTGAGACATCAATTCGGGAAAATCTCCCAAAATTGTGTTGATTTGACATGGAATGACCCAGATACAGAAGTTAGCATAATGCCTTGCAATGAGAGAAAATACTATTATTCCCAAAACGGATGGAGAAAGATTGCATGCGAAATCACTGATGCAATCGGCGATATCGATTCATCCGAAATAAATTCTACGCAAACGACAAAAAATTGCGCGAATCTGGAATTCAGGCACAGTTTGCATGCACGAACATGCTCTAACAGCGGCATGCAGAAGGAACTTCACATAGAAGAATGGTCTGCCGGCACAGAACCAGCATATTCATGGAATAATAGGCAGCGGAGTCTCCTCATATGAGCTCAGAAATAATCTGCAGACCTCAAGAATCTGCGACGGGTGTTGCACAGTTTCTGTGACCGGGGTAGAGACTAAAAAATTTTCCTAGCTCCTAAAATCCTACAACTTTCGTTAGTTTCTGGCTAAAATTATTTTTAACAATGGTAAAAATAACAAGCTTTTTGGAGAAGACATTCATTCTTTGGATGGGAAGAAGCATGTATATTTCTAACACTCGTATTCGAAAATAATTCATTAGATCAGAGCAGTAAAATTGTTTCCCTTCTAACAATAATATTTACAGTTTATAGTAAAAGAAGTAAATAAATAAACTAACTAAAAGAAGTAAATAAATAAAATTCAGTTTGCTTCGTAGAACTCAGCAGTACAGTAGACTCTTGACTTACACAAAGGAAGCGTTCCAAGATCCCTCGCATAAGTAAAAATTTTGCATTATGGGGTAGGGTAGAGGTTCCCAAACTGGGTGCTGTGGCACACTAGGGTGCCACGAGCGTATGTCAGGGGTGCCGTGGAGATAATCAAGAAAAGTGTTTTGGTAGCGTATAATCAAATAATTTCCTCTGAACCGGTATCCCCAAGAAAGTGAGCCAAGCCGATCACTAAGTGGGCTCAAACAAAAATATTTCAGTCAAGTTGAAGACTGTCCTGTAGCCTCTCTTTTATAGGAACTCCCTGAAATGGGGGTATTGTCAAAATTCTATATCCCTGTCCCAAGAGAGTATTTTCTTTATAGTTAGCCCTATAAACAAACAGACAAAAAATAACGTAAAATGCATCCAAACTGCTTCATTCTAACCTTCCTATTCATATTGCTTTAAAGGAAATCTGCCGCGAAAGTTTTTAGCCTGACAAGTGTGCCGCGAAATGCTTTTAGCCTGACAAGGGTGCCGCGGGTAAAAAAAGTTTGGGAACCCCTGGGTTAGGGTATACATAAGACTTTTTTAAACACATACACAGATATTTTAGACACTTATATACTTCCCTTCAGAGTTTTAAACCATTACCTAACTACATATTACCATTTCCCACATACAGTAATAAATAAATGAATTTTGGCACTTCTTACTATTGATGAAAAGTCTCATGTTGCAGACGAGGAGTTCATTTTAACGTTAATCTACATACTCGTGAAAAACTTCATAAAATCCAATTCACATAAGTCAAATTGCGTTTCAGCGCGAGTCCACTGTAGTTAGTTTCTTAGGATAGCTGAGGTAGCATGTGGATAGCTCAGAGCTTCACACATGGTTCAAAATAGAATACATTTAAAAAAGAATTTAACATTTAAAAAAATAGGTATGCATCATTATAGTTTTTAAAAAATCTCAATTAGTCCAGCATCAGAGGGCCATTGGGGAGTGTCTCTCTGTTAGGGACGTTTTATGATTTGCACGAGTAAAAAGCAATTTTCTGGCAGCAAAATAAATTCTCACTTACATTAATGGAAAGGGCACTCAATACATTTCATTTTTATCTACTTAATGAATTTTGCATTTTATTTTTAACATTACAGTTCTTGTAGTACAGTGGCCCCCACTTCATTGGATCAGCCGCTTTATTGAATCAAATCACAGGAAATGGAACGGAATCGATCTTTTTGAAGCCTCAATCAAAGCCACCACTTTATTGGATCGAAAATGGATGGCACAGAGGTGATCTTTCTAAGCGGCAGCCACTGTATCAATATCTACTGTTGCCTCTTAAATTGTTAAATTTAACTATCTAAAAAAAATTGAAGTCATTTCTGGCACATGCAAAAAAAAAAAAAAAAAAATTAAAACATCTGAAACACTTTAAATATTCATTCCATCAATATGCTATATCAGGGTGTGTACCAAATTTCTGAAAGTCAATTTCCTGACTTTTGGCAGGTCCCGGGAAATAAATTCCTGACCAGTGCCTTTTACTTTGGGAAATTGCACAATGTCCCCTCCCTTGCCTTTATATTTGCATATTGTGCACAACTTCTTGAAATCCATTTTAACTGAAGTATACAGGATTAAGCTTTCATCCATTGAGAAACAGAAGTAGTCGCACTTTCTGATAGAATTAACTAACTGTTCTTGGAAATACGGTCCTAAGCCATAAGTTAAGTTGCCAAGTAAGCTAATTTGTCTTTTACCCCCCCCCCCCCCGTCAGTGGCATAGCAAGAAATTTTTCATGGGGGAGGGGGTGTTACGACTACTGCAACTCATATATATGTATACGTGTGTGTGATAAAGGAGTGAAGAATACACATTTTGTATGGAAAAAATTCCTCATGGAGGGGCTGTGACCCCCTACCCCCCCCCCCTTGGCTACGCCACTGCCTCCCGTCACGATTGATGAGCCCCCATTTTTCCCTCCTTATACACATTGCTTGATGCTTTGGCGGTCCGAAAAATGCATTGCAGTTGATTTCGGTTTTGAGTCTGACAATTGGAGAGAAAGGGTATTTTTTTAAAAAAAAAGGACATGAAAAAAAATTATTCTTTTGGTGAATTTTCAGGACCCATTATCCAATTTCCCAGTTTTTTCTAGACTTTCCAATTTCCCAGCTTTTTCCAGACTTTCCGGAGCGGTAGACACCCTGTTATATACTAAAAGCGCATCACATTCCATGCATCAACCCTATTTGTCTTTCTTGCTTCATTACACTGGAATATGCGTCCCAATCCATGCACGGATCCTATTTTCCTTCCTTGCTTCATGGAACAGGTTTAGTATCACCTACTAGAGATGAGTTTGAGATCATTATTTTTAAGCCCGAGCCCAAGCCCGAAATTTCAGCTAATAGGTAAATAAAATCCAATTACTTCATTGAATAGAATACGATAAATTTTGCCGTTTGTGTAAATTAAAGACAAATAGAATAGCAAACTCTTCATGCACTTTCTAATTCTTTATATTCAAGTTTATGCAATAATATCTAGTTTATTTCTCCCATGAATAAACTTTTCAAAATCTGTTTACAAGGAGTATGTTCAATAAAGGAGAAATTTCCCATGAGCCCGAGCCCAAACACACCCACCTGCTATTTTTGGCACCATTTTTTTTTCATCAAACCCGCACAAAGTATTGTGTTTTGAAAAACGGTTACGTTTCACAGATTCTTTTGGCAACTTTCGGTTCTCAAAACAGCATCCATCTTGTTTCACATAAATCATACATAATAAAAATACATTAAAGACAAGGATCAATGATTTTAAAAGAAAAATATAGCTGTAATTTTGAATACACTCACGAAAATCTTGAAAAGTATCCCAAAGTTTACCCAAGTCTAATAAACTTCTCTGCCCAGCACCGTTTACATCTCCCAAATACTGCAGTGAGATGATTTCTTCTGGTTAACTAAACTGCATTGAATCGCACACTTACTGCAATTAATCCATATTAGACTTAATTTCTTGCTCGAAAAATAGTTTGGATTTAACTTTAAAGCATGTAGAATAATATGACATACTTCTAATAATTTTAAGCCACATTTGCACGCATTTTATAATTACAAGTCACTGCATAAATGCAAAAAAAAAAAAAAAAAAACATTACGACGCTAATGTTACACTAAGGGTCAGTTTGAAAAATTGATTATTAGTTTGGCAAAGGGGGAAAACAAATATAATAATGTAATTAACAATAATAAAATTCATTTGCAAAAATTACTTGGCAGAAATTACATTTATACAGACTTAAGGGTATTATTGCGTATATTTTGAAAAGTTAACAAAAGGATCACATAATACCAATCAAAAACTTAAAAATATCTGCCAGAGCTTAGCAGGAAAAAAAAAGCAAAAAATAGTTTATTACTTTATTCATTCCTTGGTAGACAGAGCCAGTTGCGCCTTTTCCTAAAACACAAGATGTGCTCCAAACATAGTTTGCTGAATTCCTTAAATAACTCATGACGATTGAGATATCTGTTTGATGGTGCGAAAAAAAAATTACGATTCTTTCTGAAATGCATGAAATCATTCATAAAATTTGTGCACAATTATACATTATAAGCGTTTGCTTTAAAAAGATTGTACAAGACATTTTATACTTAAAGAATATACAGAAAATGACAAACAAAAATTTATTGAAGTGATCTAAATAAATGACACAATTTTATACACCCGTGATATAGTTTTATTGTCTATAGTCATTACAAATCACTTTATAACCATTTAATAAAACTATATAAAGCTGTTAGTTTGGATTGATCTGATCACATTGAAATTTGATTGATGTGATGTATAGAATTAATCCCATGTTTACAAAAACAAGACGACTACAAATAAAATATTGCACTTACTAAAACAGATCGATCTGTATTATTTCGGATGAATGTACTTAATGTAATTAACAATTTTTTTATTCGTATATAAAAAATACTAGCACTATTTCGAAATAAATCTTAATTTGTTATAATTAATATTTTTTTTTATTTAATAGCTCACATTTTTTCTTTCTCTCAATGATGAAAGAAATAAGACATTAAATACAAACATACACAAGTTACTTCCTCAACCAAAAGTGACGTCATAACGAAACTAAGCGAGTTTAGTAAAACTGTGACATTCGGGATGCAATATATTTTTCATGTCATTTTTTAAGAGAAAAATAACCCTTTAAAGGGATTATTAAAAGCTTTCGTTCGATAAAACCACGAGAAATGGACAATGAAGAAATTTATTTATATTTTTGCCAAGAAAATATTAAATTAAAAAATGCCAAAACCTGCGGCTGTTAAAAATATTATTTTAAAATGGCAACAGCTGTTGGCGCGGGTTTAAATACCTTCGTGCGCTGTTATTTGTTTTGGTTCTTTGGATATTTAAAGTTGTTTGTATGTATGTAATATTCTTTAATTGATTCCCATTATTTATGAATAGTCTTCTTTTTATCATTCAAAATATTTTTTATATCTAATCTAAAAAAAAAAGAAGTATGACTTGCCTTTTTTTTTTTTTTTTTTTTTGAAAGTATTGTAATCTCAAACAGCAATTATCCTTCTCTAGTCTGAAAAAAAAGTTTTGCTTCCTTATTATTCGTTTAAGTAGAACGTAAAATGCGTTGTTGCTAGTCTTATTTGTTTTCAATCGTATATTTGATTTGGTATTTCTTAAAGACTAAATGTTATTCCCTTTGTATCATCTAATTTGTGTGCTTTTGTTACATCAGAACTAATTAGCATTGCTTAAAAATTGTCTTTCTGATTTTTTTTTCCCGGTTAGTTTTATGTATAGAAATTAAAAGCTCCCTGATGAAATAAGATCACTTTTGAAAATAAAACGTATGGCAACGATCATCATTAAAATTTATGCTTTCACCCGTGCCTTTGTATCTTCATCAAATTATCTCTCTTAACCTGGCCCTTCAACACAAAACATGGGCATTGATGTGCGATAAATATGTGTCAATGCTGTTTAAAAAAAAAAAAAAAATTAAGGTACTCCAAATTTCCCCTTCTCTATAAAAAATGTGTGCTCACATGCTTCTTGCTTTTGACATGTTTATTACTCAAGTAAGAAACTGGAAAGGATTTCTTAAAAACTCATCAGTCGAACTCAGTATTTGTACTTGTTACAAGGTGTGAATGAGATTGGCATAGCCTAATTATCAAATAAAAACTGTATGTAGGTAATAATATGTTATCAACTGTGACAGGCCAACTGTAAAACTGCATTTTTAAATTTTTTTTTAGTACAGTGCTTTTTTATTTTTGAGCTATTTCTGGAAGTGTGTAGGGATTGGAGGAGGGGGGGGGGGGATTATATATCTAACATCAATGTATGATTGAAATAACGGCTAAAATGTGCTTTAGACCATTGCTTGGTAACGGTTTTTTGGAGGGACGATAAGATAATGCGCCAAATAGTGCCAATTGGATATTTCAGAACTGTGGAATGATCCGAAATATCTTGCATTTTCACGCCTGTGTAATTGTTATTTTTTATTCTAGCTACTGTGTGACATACACAGATGAATGTAACGAATTCGCTTGCTCAATTTGATGTCACTAAGCAGTTAATTTGTATTTGTGCACATGGGTTATTGTTATTTTTTGTTATTTCATAATCTAGCTATTCTAATTTGCTTCAACTTGTGCAATTAATGATAACTACACCCTATCAAAAAAATATTCAAGTAAAAGTGAAACTTCTTACGTTTGTTTCATGCATTAAAAATTATTTATTATAAAATATGAATTAGGTTACATGTTACATATAATTATAATTTTTCATGTTTCTGTTGAGTTGTGCATCTCGAATACCTTTTTTTTTTTTTTTTTTTTTTTTTTTTAAGGGTGTACATGATAGTCTGATGTTTTTAGCAAAGGGCAAGCGGCTGTATACTTTCGTTGGGGGCCCCCTACAACAATGACTGGATCCACTGATGTTTTTTTGGGTCTTGCAAAGGGCCAGCATTAGCATATTTTCGAGGGGCCCCCTATAGCGATGGCCAGATGCTTGATGTTTTGGGGGGTCTCGCAAAGGACCAGCATTAGCATATTTTCCAGGGGCCCCCTAAAGTGATGATCAATGATGTTTTTTGGGGTTTCACAAAGGGCCAGTGTTAGCATATTTTCAAGGGGGCCCCCCTAAAGCGATGGCTGGACCCACTGATGTTTTTTGGGGTCTTGCAAAGGGCCAGCGTTAGCATATTTTCCAGAGGCCCCTTAAAGCAATGGCGGACCCACTGATGTCTTTGAGTCTCGCAAGCAGCCAGTGTTAGCATATTTTCGAGGGGCTCTTCCTCTTTTGCTTTCAATAGTTTGTTATTTTTACTTAAAATTGTTCCATTTTTAAAAATTTTTGGATTTCCAAAATTGCCATTTTGTTTACGTTTCTGCATCTGCGGTGCATCTTGGGAAAATCGTGATAAAAATCAAGCCCGCTTCCTCTATGGCTGAATCTCACAGCCTTTTGTGTCATGTGCAATGAACGCGAAAAACCAAAATAACGGAATCCAGGGATTATGAACCGAACGGAGCAGAAGAAGTTGCAATCCCAGAGACATTCTACAGAAAAGCACCAACTCGCCAGTTTGTTGATGATCACCAAGCGGTGGGCTAAAGCACATTTTCACTGAAATAACTATACCATACATTTCAAGCCATTAAATTTACAAAATAATAAGGGATCCTCGATTTTTGAGGCAGATTTCTAACTTTCTAGTAGCTGCATGACCTAAAAGCTGATTTCATTAAGCAGCGGTTTTTCAGCACTTTGTAATGATTGGTTTCCACTCCTGGTGATTTGATCAGATTAAGCATCTGGTTTTATTAACTAGTAGGCTAATTTTTTTTTATTTATTATTTCAAATCACATTCCAATTCTTATAGTGCTCTTGTTGTTAATGAGTACAGAATACAGTTATGTCTTGTAAAATACCAGACAAGATATTTCTCTTTTTTGAACTGCTTACTCAAGTTGTTCTTTCAAAAAAGTCATTCAACATATGAACAATTTAAAAAATAAACTGTTTCAGCTCAAATTCATATATATATATATATATATTTACAAACAACAAACCAGTTACATTTATAAAACATTCAGAACAAATTTCTTAACAAACAATACATTCCTAAATATGTCAAGCTTCTGAAAATTTTACAATGTTATTTTGTATTTATTTATTTTATGTATCCTTTGTGTAGGGACACATTACATCTGGATTATATTAATGAACTCTTTTATGAGTTCATATGACATGTATTAATTTTCAAAAGATTAGTCTTAATGTAGAGACATTGCTATAAAGTGTATTAAAGGTTAACTTAACTCTTGTGGCTCATATACAGTGCCGTACCAACCATGGCCAGCACCTGTGTGCAAAACAAATTAAGTGCCCCTCAGGGTTTATTGCCTGCCTACTTACCTACATCCAGCCCCTCCCCTTCCCCCTAAAAAAAGTGGAGTTTTTTTAAAACTTTTCTAACCACACCAAAAAAATACTTTTGAACTTATTTTATTTTTAATATTGTTTGATCGTAAAAAGTGTAATTATTTGTTAGATACTAGAAAAGTAAATAGTTTAACAAAATAATGAAGTAAATAATCTACTTTTTCAACAAAAATATTTAACTCACAGCAGGGTTCGAAATAAGTCTTCGCGATTATTAAAAATGCGATGAGACTAGCCCCAATAGACTCAATGTTGAAAAGCTTTCACAGCAAGTTTAGCTTTTGAGTATTTAAAACTTTTTTACTTTGTTTCTTGTTACCTCAGATGCATTTTAAGGTTACAAATAAAATCGCAGAATTGTTACAAGAAAAGTGTAGCCTTTTTGTCTGTTTGTACTTCTCATTGCAATATTGATACCATTTTGTTAAAGTTAACCGAAAAAAATGTAACTGCTATTTATTACTATTGCAAATGAACAAAAATTTAAGATTTTTTCCATTAACTAAATAATTTTTGGTGCCAGCTTTAAAATCTTATTTTGAGCACTGATTCTACTGTATACTACTTTCATTAAAAATAGTATACTACTAACAAATGCGCTTACATCTCCATATTTGAATCAGGCTCATATACATGTTCTTTTGATTCTCCCTTGTTATTAAGATATCTGTTCAGTTTTATTACCCCTTCTGAGCTATTAATTTCTGGTAAGGATTTTTGTCTACCCGGCGAAACAGTGAACTCTTTTCAAGGATTGCCAGATAGCGGCAAGACTAGTGAAATGTCAAAAGGCGCCAGGATTGGCCATTTTTGGCAATTTATTGCCAAGTTGGCGCCAAAAATAAATCATTACAACTAAACAAAGTTTGAACCTATCTTCTATATTTGACAAGATTTACTTCCAAATCCTACTCTTTATCCTACTATATAGTTATGCTGAACTCTTCACTCTCTGATTCACTGATTCTATAACTATTCCGGATACCCACTCAAAGGTAAAACTTTAACACCATTACTCTAAGCAGGGGTTTCCCCGTGGCACCCTTGTCAGGCTAAAAACACTTCGCGGCACCCTTGTCAGGCTAAAAAAATTTTGGGGCACCCTTGTCAGGCTAAAAATCATTTTGAGGCACCCTTCTCAGGCTGAAAACAGTTCGAGGCAGGTTTCCTTTAAAGCAATATGAATATGAAGGTTAGAATGAAGCAGTTTGGATACATTTTTCATTGTTTCTTTTATGTTTATTGGGCTTACTATTACACTATCTTGGAAAAGGGGTATAGAATTTTGCCCCCGTCCCAATATTTCAGGGAGTTCTTGTAAAATAGAGGCGACTGGACACCGAACTCTCTCGAACTTGACTAAAATATTTTTGTTTCGCCTACTTGATTATCGGATTGGCAAACTTTTTTGTGAAATATCGGTTCAGAGGAATTTTTTTGATTATGCTTCCCCAAAACTTAAGAGTTTTCTTGATTATCTCCACGGCACCCCTGGTAAACGCTCGCGGCACCCTGGGGTGCCGCAGCATACAGTTTGGGAACCTCTGCTCTAAAGAGATTAAAAAATTAAGCACAAAAAGCGTAATATCCACACCGTTTGTACAATCCGCTTGAAATTTTTCATAATTATGTATAAAAATATAGAAAATAATCTGCGCTACTTTAAAAATCTGAAAATCCACCCGTTCCCTAATTTTTAAAAGATTTTTCGCTATTTTCAGTCATAACTGTCATACAGTCATAACTGGAAAATTATTTCAGTTAGGTTAGGAAAAAAAAAAAAAAATATTTTTATGAATAACCCTGCTATTAGTATTCTTATCATTTATATAAAGTAACTTGTAAAAATAAATCTGTTCAAATAGAAAATACCTTGTCACTTAAAAGTGGATTGTTAATTTTATGCCAAGACTTTTCTCTAAAAAGAAGTAGCATTAAATCCAAATATTGAATAACTGTTAAAAAGCTTAAGTTTTTAGAAATAATTAAAAACTCAAAAATTAAGTTTGAAACATATTTATTTGTATGTACAATTTATACAGTATAAATATCTAGAAAGACTTGGGTGAACATTTTAATAAAGTAGTATCTCTTACAACTTACATTAAAAAGGCATGTGTTCTGTACAAAATGATTCATCAATAAAATCTTTAAAAATATGTACAGCCAAGGAACATTTTCAGTTTTTTTTTTTTAATATACTTTTGCATAGAAGAAGAAGGGTTATTTAAAATGTAATACTCAGTATATCAAACTGTTTTTGAACACAAAAAAAACATACTTTTAGTTGTAAAATTTTGTAGCACTTATTAAATTTATTTTTTATGCAAATTATTCTAGGGTCCTTATCGCTTTTGCATCTTATCATGTGAATATGGATTATATTTGTGAAACGTGTAAAATTTATTTGCTAAAGTTAATTACATTTTATGTTGAAAAAAATTCTATGCTTTTCTTATTAATATTAGCTGAGTGAAGCTTCTGTTCAAGCCTTTTCATTTTCCAGAAATATATGTTAAATATTCTAGATAGAATAAATATCTCAAAAATTAATTTATAACATATATTGAAGAAATGAGGTAGTAATTATAATCTAATTAAAAATGTTCCTTGATATATTTTAATTGCAAACATCAACAAAAAATTTCTCTTAAAACAAAAACTTGTTTATAAAACTAATAGTATGATCTTTATAAAAAAAAATATAAATATATTTTAGATCTTTTCAAATCAGTTAATAACTCATTCAGGCATCTATCAAGCAACATTTAGACTTTTTTTAAATTTATAAATTATTTGTAGTCTATAAACAAGTTTCTGTTTGCCAGCAAAAATGTGCATCCACAACTAATAGAATAGTATTCGCACAATTCTAATACAAAACCATAAAACTCTTTATTGAATTTAAGTACGATATAAAACAAAATCTACAAATCTGATAACACAAAAATAAATAGACAAATAGACTAGAAATAAAAAATGAAGTTTTCTTTTCGAAAATTTATAATTTGCAACATGAATACTAAGTGTAATTCATATAATCAAGAAAGCCCATAATAAGAAATACTGCAAATAGAAATATAATATAATTTTGAAGCGAATAATAAACTTTGGTACGAAAATAGATACAAATGTTTTTAACAAGATACATAAAATATAATGCAAAATTCATGGTAACAAAAAAATTTTAACAAAAATTTTGTAGCTCTTATAAAATTTAGAATGATATTTTGAACAACTTAATTTCTTTAGCAATGGAATACAAATAAAGAATGCTTAAAATAAAACATCTTGCATATCTGTTGCGTTTTCAGGCGCAGTTTGACATCCATTTGCAGCTTGTGCACAGTTTAGTTTATTATTTACAGGTGTGGGGTTATTTGCTTTTGATATAACTTGTTGAAGTTGTGCAATATTCAAGGCAATCAATTCTTCAACATCAGCTATACAGTTCTGTATGTATTTCTGAAATAAATAAATAGATTAGATTTTTGAAAAATTTATATCTTAGAAAATAATAATAAATTATTACTGTTACATATTTATTTATTACTTCAGTTAAACAAAGGGTAACATTGTTTTAAGCTAATGTACTTTCATCTCGCTCACTCTACTAACATTTTTATTTATAAATATTAGCACATTAGACGCTCGATTACTCTGTTTACGGGAAATCAAAATATTTAGATAATCGAGAGAATGCTTCAGTTCTGAGATTGCAGTCACAGAAGTTGGTTTAAATTGTTATCAGTGTTTTATAAAAAGTAAAGTTGTAGCAAAACAGGAACAAGAATAAATTACTACACTAGTAGTAATTTATTCTAGGTAGCCAGCTAATTGTTAAAATAAACAGAAAAATACATACAATGACTGTATGAAAATATGTACAAAAAAAAAAAAATTAGCTCTTGTTGTCTATTTCTAAATTTTGGCCTACTGAAGTACTACGAGCTGGGTGTTAAAAATTTACCAACTTCACACTGGCCCCGTTTACATGCACAAAAACGCTGGAATTTTGTCCACTTTCTATGTCGCTTCGCCTAAGTTTGATATTAAAAAGGAAAAAAAAAAAAAAAAAAAAGCCTTATTTAAAAATCTTTGAGATATTGTCATTAACTTAACTATTTATAAATTGTGTTAAAAAATAAATTAAGGAACAAAGTTACTGCAAAACTAATTAACTTTTTTACATTTCATAGATTTATAATATTTATAATAGTATAAAGATTGGTAATTTATTTATTTATTGTTTTACTCATACTTAAAGTAAAAAAGTTTATTTTTTACAAATTAGAAGTGCTTCTAATGAGGATGTTTAGTGCCCTTTTTAACAAATACAATGCCTTTTTAAAATAATGATGCCCTTTTTTAAACCTTTGCATCCTGCCCTTTTTCCTACCTACAATGAGCTCTGAGTTTCGATTGTTTTGTTTTGCAGCAATGGATTTTCTTTAATAGCACTGCACTAGTCAAACAGAAGTATAAAGAGAACAAATTTTAAAAAATGTTTAAAAACTAATTTTGGTTTCGTAAAGAATGAGCGAAAAAATTCCTTAAAAATTGATTTTGATAACATGGAGTTTCTGGTAATTAAGGTTCTACAGTACTGATTAAACTTACTTTAAAATACTTAATTTGTTTTACTAAAACCGTTCATTAAATTTTAAAATAAATGTTATTACTTACAATATTTATTTCAGTAAGCTCTGATAATGTTTCAAGTAATTCAGTGTCCGATTTCCAAGGCTTGGGTATCCAAGTGAGACCATTTATCGATACAGCCAAACAAGCAGTTGCTAGTAATGAGGCAGAATAAACTGTGAATCTGTATTCTATAAAAAGAAAAATAATTATAAAGTTATTTATTAAAATAACGTTAAATGCTTCCAAAAGAAATACTGGGAAATAAATAATAGCTATTACAGAAAAAAATACAGTTACATCTTATTTGTGTGGAATATGTTTATATATATTGACATGCACATGTAAATTTATGTTTTTGCGACTTTCCTTAAGTTTTGATGTCAATATTTGCAAGATCAATGAAACAAAAATTTTAAGCAGAAAACTTTGGGAAACTAAGATTTTTTAATTCAAATAATACAATAGATTTCTGGACAGTAATTTAGAATTTTAGTATTTTACAAGCAAAAATATTTTATTCCTCTACTTGTACAATTAAAAATGTAATAATGCAGAAAAGCTCCCTGGTTGTCACTTTCACGGAATGGGGAACAAAATGAAAGCTCGAACTGTCTCTAGGTATATCCACACTTGTAAATTCTAAAGCGGAAATTAAAGAAAATGTTTACCTCCCTACCAGAAATTTTGATTGAACTCGCCATGATCCATCCCTTCCAAATAACTACTTCAAAGTTGCTTTTCTTTTTCTTTATTTTAAATGAATCATATAAATTTTAAAAACTCACAGAGATAAAAATATAAATTACTCTATAAAAGCTTTAAAGTTTTTTCTTTTAACCTTTAGTATTTTTTTTTTTAATTGCGTAAAATTCCAATTAATAGAACTAATAAAATAAAAACTTTGAGAAAAAACACATAAAATTTTACTTATAAGAAAATCTTCTTTCAAGTAACATTTTATGTGTGTTAAACACCAGTATTTTGAACGTTTTATTCCGTAAGAGAAATAATGTTTGTGATTTTGTATTCGTCAGTAAATTTTACTTTCCATATTCCATATTTTTGGGATATGCTGTCCCTTTAAACTACACTAGCGCCATCTCTTTGCAGTCATATAAAATAATGATAATACAACGCGCTACTATGATAGTAAACTTATGATGTCATATGCACTTCCTTTATCGTAAAAAAAAACATATGGTGTTTTAAAATGGGCTTGCTGAAGGAGGGGCCTTCCAACCAATCGGTAACAGAGACACTTTCAAAAAAGACTCCGTCAACTTCCTGTGGAACCCGCCAAAGACACAAAAGACAGTTCAAACCGAGCCCGCCAACACCTGCTCCCGCGCATGGTTACCATACTTTTTCCTTCCATTTTTTTTCCCTTTAAATATACGTTTTGGAAATGCACGCCAAGGTTGGAAAATCTGCAGCCAACACATTAAGTCGCTCTGTCTCAAATATATACTGTCTGTAGGCTGTTCTTAAAAATCCAGTAAACTAAAAATAAGCATAAAACATCAAGAAATCTTTTTTTTTTTTTAATTATCTTTTAAAAAATTTCCTTTAAGCATAGGAACTGGAACCGTGTAATTTACTTATCCTCAGTTATCCTGAAACAGTCACATACACTTAATATTTATGTAGGTAAATGATTCTGATCCTTGCTCCCTCCACCGAATAATTTTTAAACATCACGCTTATGTTTACTGCCAAGGGGAGGGGCGTAACCTTACCCCTTTCCGAAATATTTCCTGTACAAATGCATCATTCCAGTGGCGTAACAATAGGGTGGCAGGACGGCAAAATGACAGGGGCACTTTACGAGCCCGCTAGCGCAGGAGGTACCTAATATTTACTACCAAACTAGTAAAGTTTCTAAATTTTGTATTCAAATAATTTAATACATAAATTAAATAAAACAATCAGGGACGTAGCCAGAAATTTTTCATGGGGGGGGGGGGGGGGGTTACGACTACTGCAACTCACATATATGCATACTGTGTGTAAAATATACATTTTGTATGGCAAAAAATTTCTGTGGGGGGGGGGGGGTTATGAACCCCTTGGCTACGCCCCTGAAAAAAATGTATCAATATTTGAACGCATTTGTGAGATAAAGATTTTGCCCCGTTTTAGAACATGTAGTAAAAGCGGGAAGGGGGGGGGGGCTTTTTTATTTGATATTAACTTACTGTCAATCTAATGATCTGGAGTTTCGGGTAGTTTTCTCCAGATGTAACGTGAATATGTGTTAAAACCCTTTAAAAAGTCCTCCGCCCAGGACACCCCCTCCGACAGATAACCCTCGTTTAGGTTGTCTAAAACAGCGTTTCTCAACTGGTGGGGCGCAACGCCCTTGAAGGGTGATGAGTGTTTTGGGGGTGGGGGGCAGAAAAAACAAAGAGCCAGTTATGATGCACGTTTTCAAATTTAAAAATCATTATTTATTACTCATTTATGCAGTAATGATAAATTAAAAACAGTAATAATGTAGTATAATTCTTTTACAAAGACACTCAAAATAATTTTAATGCATTTCGCTCTATAGAAATTTTGTAGCTACTAAACCGATTTAAAACTTTTTTCGCTGATTGAAAGTTACATTATTCCTGAGTATTATTGTTTGTTTGTTTGTGGATTAAGACCGATTGACTGCACTAGGGTCCCAGGCCTATATGTTGAATTCCTCTGTGTGGACTTTTCTAAGGGATCCTAGCGCGTATTTTCGCGAGGTTTTGGGAAAAAAACCACGGAAAACTGCGAGCGGCTGGGTCGACAGGCGCGACTTGGGTTTGAACCTGGCACCTCCCGCTTTCCAGTTTTGAAAGCAGAACCTCTTATACACTGGTGGGACCCTGGGTGTTATAGGCTACCTTTTATGCATATATCACAAATAGTTCTTTTACAGGGATACTCATAAGAATTACATTACGCTCTATGTGTATCTCTGTAAGTGCTGAACCGATTCCAAAACTTTTTTCACTGATAGTAAGCTACATTATTCTTGAGTATTATAGGCTAAAATTCATGCATGTAGCGCAAATAGTTCCTTTACAGGAACACTCACAATAATTCTAATACATTACGCCCTCTGGGTATCTCTTTAACTACAGAACCGATTCTAAAACTTTTTTCGATAATAGAAAGCGGCATTATTCCTGATTAACATAGGTTAAAATTCCTGCATATAGCATAAATATTTCTTTTACAAGAACACCAAAAACAGTTCGCAAATACTGTCGTAACTGTCTCTATTCGCCAAATGCCTGAAAAAAAATCTAAATTTAGTAACTCTGCATACTCTGTTATTTTAAATGAAGTATACTACCATGCATTATACTTCATTTAAAATAAGTAAAAAGCAAATAATATTTAAATGCATTTTCTTTTTTCGCAAACATATGTGTTATTCACACATGCTTCATTTCTCTCGGGGCCTAACGCTAAAGTCGGCGCGGACGAAGTCGCGGGTAGCAGCTAGTATTGTATAATCCAAAAACAGAATTGTCTTTATGTTTGAGCTTTTATAAATTACTTGAAACAAGCGTAACGTTGCCGAAATCTTTTGGGCACATATCAAACTCCAGAGTAGATAAGAAAAATTCCTTTTAAATTTTGTAACAAATGTTTTTATTCAAAAGGTTTTGAGACAAATTTAGGAGTGCGTGCCCCTTCCCACCCCTGACACTACTCTTAGGGCTTTATCACAAAAATATTAAAAATGCAGCTGATATTTAAGAAGATATGGCTTAGTTCGTTTGTTCACTGTTCGTTCGAAATGAAAATTTCGCTTAAACTCTTTTTCGACATATCAAATTCAAATATAAAATGAAAATACAGCAACATTTGGAATTGAATTAGGTTAGAGCAAACGTTAAGAAAAAGTAATTTAAGTATATGCAAATAACTGACTCATTAGGTTCCCACTACCCCCAATTAAACAAAATTCATGCCTTCTTCTAACTCTACCCTCACTGTTTATTTCGACGTTTACTGATGCAGAACAATTACCGTTTCAGAAACCGTCTGCTTTTTTTCCAGAGGAGAATGAATTTTGCGTAGCCAAAACAGCGAGTGAGGACGTAAACTGGTTCAAAACATTACCACTCGGAAACTCACGTGCTCTCGGCTACACCTTGATTTAAAGGGACGGAGAGATGGTTTCCTGCACAGTCTAAAAATCTAACCAATCAGGTTCGCTTATTTGAATTCGAAAGCGCAGATGTTCGATTTTTGCAGGTACAAGCATGTACGCGCGTTCCTTGTTTTTATTTTTTGTTTTTTGACAGCGGCTTCGCGCATTAAATAGAAACTAAAGCCTAACCTGTATCAAAACATTTCGGAGTGGATGGTGGATGTATGGGTATTTTCGCTACTTGCATAGACAGAGGCGGATCGAGGGAAGGCGTTATAAAGCTTCAGCCCCCCCCCCCCAAAAGACATTCCTGCAGTTCCCCTACATTTTGCTTTATTGTACATTTTCTTAAGGTCGTTTAGTAGCTTTTTCTAAAATTAAACTTTCTCTCCCCCCCCCCAAAGAAAAAAGATCTGTACCCGCCCCTGCGCATTGATCCCAGCAATTTTATCATATAACTTCATGTTAATGCAGAATATTTTTCAATATAATTTTAGCCTTGGGGGAGGGGCTCATTTTATAAAATGCACGTTTATTACTCTTTTTCCTTAACAGTTCTGTAATGCGCAAATCCCCATACAATATTGTGGTCACATTTTAAACTTAGCATTTAAACAAAACAAAATTAGATCTAGCATGTGCGTGATTGCTAAAAAAAAATTGCTTATTTCTCTCAAAAAGACTCGGAAATATGCACTTTTTGTTTTCAACATATAAATTAAATTTACCATAAACAGTGGTTTTCCCGCCATTGACCACATAAACAGAAGAGTGTGTGGTTGATGGCGGGTTTCTTCCTGAATGACAACACAATATTTTAATAGAATAAAACATGAAAAGTACTGCTTGGTACATATCGTATCTTTATTTTGAAAAAATCGTGCGCCTTAAAATCGATAATTAGACCCTACCATGACCAAATAATTAAGACACGGAACATGGTACTTTTTTGCTAGTGTATCGCGCGGCTGCCGATCTAACGGGGGTGCGGTTTTTTCCATATGTAACGTGTATACGCGTTAGAACCTCTCCCAAAGCACCCCCCCCCCACTAGGCAGATGTCTCTCGTTTAGGCTTCGCCTCACACAAAAAAGCAATAACTACAACTAATTAATGTAACTAGCTTTAATGAACTGAACTATGCCTCGCCGACAAACCTAGCGACTGCGCGACGCTGGCAGTGACACAAAAATGGTTTTCGAATACCTGACTGTTTTTAAAAAAAAAGAAAGAAAGAAAGCTCATTTGACTTAAAATCTGCAATGGAGCAGAATGTTATCCCCTTAAGCAATGTTTTATGAGGTGGGGGGGGGGGGGGGGGCGAAACCTCCTATCCTTCTTCCCCGGATAGGACACTAACACTGGACATCAGTGAAACATTCAAAGACCTGACCTCGAGCTCGGAAGCCAGCCCTGGTCACTAAAGATGACTTTTCTCCGCTGCGTCATTTCAGAAACAGGAGCGAACAGGTTAAGTCTGAATTTAAGGTGTAAAAAAAAAAATGACCCCCATCTGTGATTAAATGCTTCGCCACTACACTCCTTGAAACTTTTTTTGGATTATCGCACAAGCGGAAGTAGGCAAAAAAAAAATTGAGTTAAGACCTAGGGTTGGCATGATTTTGCCCAACTCGAAAAAACTTCAGGTATGTTTTTTTGAAAAAAGCCAACTGGTTTTTTTTTTCAAAATTTCAACTTTAATTGCATAACACATCTCTTAATATCAGTACCACTTGTAAAAATTATAAACCCCCCCTCACCACTACTACTACTACCCCAAAAAACAAAATCGGAAAGACTTTCTAGAGAAAATTCTTATGCCCATCGTTTGAATTAAAATGAATAAGGATTTTTTAACCATAAAAAAACATTAATTTAAAAGTTCTAATTCAGTATTAGCATAGTACTTTAATTCCATTTTTAAAATGATTACTAATAATGCATTTATAAGCAAACCACGATTGGTTTTTTTTCTTATTGATTTATACATTTTTTTTATGTATAATTGATACTTGTAATATATAATTAAGTATTATTATTAATTAACCGTTTTTTGATCTATTATTGATTTTTGTAATCGATTACTTGCTTTAAGTTGTATTTAGTAATCAGCAAATATTTTTTAAATATTCTGAAACCCTATCCCTTCCCTTAAAAAAACCCCAAAACCATAAAAAAATCCAGTGGGTTGGATTTTTTCTTTTGTTAAAAACTGGGTTTTAACAACCCTGGTATACTGGGGCCAGGGTGGGGCAGACGGGGCAAGTGCCCCGAGCGCTGACAAGAAGGGGACGCCAAGAAGGAAATTTCAAATCAAACTTATGAATGGTATGTTCTTTTCTTTCTTTCTTTTTTTTTTTTGTGTGTGTGTGTGTATGTGTTTACTTTTGGTTTTTGTACACATTTTTTGCATGGTACCACATCCCCTGCTGCGAAATTCGATGTTTATTTTACATCTTACGTTTAAAATACTTGATCCCCAAAAGTGCTGCACCCACACTCGAAATTTGCCGGATCACAAAACCTAAAATGCGGAGAACCGCGTCTCTGCTTTCAGGGAGCGAGCAAAATCGAAATAAAAAAGCTCAACACTTGTCACCACGGCTGAACAGTAAGCAGCCATTAATGTGAACTGACATTTTTTTTAAATTTTGAATGGCACAGATAAAAAGACAAATACAGCAAAGAATAGAAAAATAAAAATACAGAGAATAGCTGTATCAAATATAGTCTTTGCGGACTGACATAAAGGCTGAAAATGAAGACTCTCCTTTGGACTTTGTTCATAAGCACAATAATCAAACTTTTACATTGTATTAAGATCACTTTTTTATAACTCTGCAATTGTGATCGCTCATCTGAAAATCGGGAGGGGGGGAGGCGAATATCGTAACTACGCCCCTGACTGGGGCACAAAATTTGAAACGCGCCTTGGGCATGGGCGCCGGCAGAATATTTTCCAGGGGGGGGGGGGGCAAAGACTACTTTAACGTATGGTTACCATGTTGGAAAGAGCAAAAAGGCAAGGGAAAACACTGCATACAAAAATCCAGGAGGGCCATTGCCCGCCTTGCCCTATGCTGCCGGCGCCCATGGCCTTGGGCACAAAAATGTTGTAGTGGAGCGGGGCCCTGGGTCCGTCGTCGCTGCCCTCAACTTTTTCCACCCATTCTTGTGTCGCCGAGAACACTGAAACTTCCCCGCATTGCGTGCTCGCATCAACCCATTTGGCAATTCCATTTCAGCTGCTTTCTCCTGTAATAACAGGAGTATCACTGTATGTCCCCGCATCCAAATTACCGTAAACAATACAGCTGCTTTCGACGAGAGACAAAAAAAAAAGTATGGGAGGACGGCCGGGTTTTAACGAAATGCCGTAAAAACTGCGGAATAATGCAAGAGAGGGCATCACTGTCGTTATTTCCGGTAGGATTCACGCGACGCTTCCTGTCACGGTAGTTAGTAAATGATGATTAACGAATGCCGACAGTCCGCTAATGCATCCGTTATAAGTATCATCTGAGCGTATGGGAAAAAAACTATATGTATTTCTGGTTCATCGGTTCACGCGTTTTTTCCCACGGAAAATTTCGGACAGCGTAGCGTGTCAGTGAAATTGCGCTGAGCTGTCTAACAAGTAATTTTAATGGATGCCCCCTATTAGTATATTCCGCTCCTGCGTTGGGGGAATTTTATCACCTAACTCTCCGGCGGCGCTTACCGTGCATAACACTGCATGATATTCGTGTGATGCAATTTACGCAGATATAATCTATAGATATTTTCGATTTTAATCGGAGATGCTTTTAAAATCGTTCCTTAAATGCATGTTCAAAAATATGAATGCCTCACCCTGTTACAGTGGTTATGTTCACTGAAAATGGTAGACGTCCGAAGTGTCAAGGTCTCGGGTTCGGGTCCCATCGCGCGCCTGTCGATCTAACGGTCTGAAGTTTTAGTAGGCTTTCTCCAGATGTAACGTGAATACGCGCTAGAACCCTTTAAAAAGTCCTCCTACCAAGGACCCCCCATCCTTGGCAACCGCCCTACCATAGCTTTGTCTTGATCACACAAACAAACAAAAATAAGGAACGCCCTTATCATGGCAGAGTGGATAAAACACTGAACACGGTAAGATGACAGACGTGTGAAGGTCCAGGGTTCTGGTCTACCGCGCGGCTAACGGTGTATGAGTTTGCGCTGTTTTCTCCAGATTTAACGTTAGAACCCCTTAAAAACACCTTAGCCCAAGGCACGACCTCCTCTAGGCAGATACCCCTCGTGTAGGTGTATCTGTCTTAAACCCAATACGTAAATCAAAAATGTAGAAACTTCTTAGATCACTATTTCTCAACCTATTTTGGTTTTCATAGTGAAAGTCTAGGTGCGATTATTATGCGGGAAATCTACTACATAATATCGTGCACTTTGATGATAAAACATTAGTGGTATTATAATAAAATAATTAACTTACTAAATGTTTCTATTCTATCTGCATTATATTAAATAATATTTTCTTCAATTGTACACAAATTTCTCTTTTTATAGCAATATTTTAATAGACATAAATGAAAGTCAAACACGTGACTGCGGCTTTTATGCTGGGAAAATATTTTGACGATTTTTTCTGCTTCAAAACGCGCGGGGAGGGGGGGGGGCGACTGTTACGCGAGTAAACACGGTAATTCGAATTTTATTATTTTTTGATTCGTGGTAAATGTATTAGTAACGAATCAAAGAAGAAGAAACAAAAACAATAATAAGAACAAAAAAATTGGATAAAATCGCATTGTAGCAAAATTTTAGAGATTTCTGTTAAAATTAATTAAAAGAAAATGGGGATTGAAATTTATGAATTTGAAAAATTTACCTCAAGGTAATGTACCGAACCTGGTAAAAATATCGCATATTTCTTAACAGCAGAAAATAAATGTTTAAATATAATATATAGATGTTTAAAATATTATTGGCATTTTTTAATAAATAAATAAATAAAAACGCTATGACACCTGGGAAATAATTTTTGGAAGGAGTAATAAATTCTATAAATTTAATTTGCATCTCAATTTAATATTTGGTGTATTTTTCTATATAAAGTACACTGCTAAAATTTCAAATTTCCAAACTCCACTTCATTCTTCAATCTATTTCTAGTACTTGCCAATTATGATATAAAGTTAAAAGGTCACTATAAAATTGGAAGAGGTAAAAAGTGGTGACATTTTGGCGAACATAAGTAGATAAATTATTAAGATTTTTTTTTTTTTTTTTTTTTTTTTTAAAGAAAGGAATTCCATGCATTTTTATTTCATGTGATTAAAAAAAAAACTACAGGAATTTTCGCCTGACCAAAATGAATATACTTAAAATGAAATATTTTAAGTATAAAAACTGTTTTAATTAAAATTTCTGACATATAAATGTACATACAACTGTAACAGTACTATTTCGCTTATTAATAAAATTTATAAATTCAGCAAGCTGAACTTTAGTTGCATTTCTGATTTCTGCACTGTGAACGCACACAACTAGCATTGCCAGGCGTCCGGATAAAGCCGGACAGTTAGGCTTTTGGATTGCGTGTCCGGCCAAACTGAACGGTGCCCGGCTTTTGACTGGTGACTTTAGCTGATTAGTAATAAAGTACTTGAACTGATTTGGCATTCGATGTTATTTATATTTCATTAGAATTTAACAAGATTCATAGTAATAATCGAAAAAGCTTGATTTTACATACAATTTTTTTTTTTTTTCCCCGTACCTATTAATACTGAGACAAAATCCTCAATATTGTAGGCTGTCCGGCCAAACTGGCTGGTCTGTCCGGCTATTTGGTTTGGCGGCCTGGCAACCCTACACACAACGACAGGAATTCAGAATGCTAAATCTATTAATGCTTTAACTATATGGTATCCTTTCGTAAGACTATTAGTATTGTTTCACTACAGGAAAGAAGTTGGAAGGCCTGATTAGTCGTGCGCGCGTGCGCTTAATACCAGAATAAAATTAATAAAAAAGAGGCTGCTTCAGAAGCAGTTGGACTACATCTGCGCATCCTCGTTCCCTGCACACAAGCCCCCGGTCTTTTCAATATTCCAAGAGTAGGAGCCCTGTGCATTGAGCCTATGGCATTGAGGGGGGAACAGAAATTGTGGTATTTTTTTAAGGGGAAAATGGCACCTGGATTTTTACAAAAACTCACGCGAATGGCACGTGGTAGTGGTTTCTCCCCCTCTCCCCCTTTCTCGTAGAAGACATCAGGATCAATTGATCGCTATTGCAAAAGAAGCACACCTTAGCAAGAAAGATCAA
This sequence comes from Cheiracanthium punctorium, assembly GCA_038373885.1. Classification (NCBI taxonomy): domain Eukaryota; kingdom Metazoa; phylum Arthropoda; class Arachnida; order Araneae; family Cheiracanthiidae; genus Cheiracanthium; species Cheiracanthium punctorium. The sequence continues at coordinate 93,367 of JAWZYV010012016.1, forward strand.
ACGGAAGCAATGTGCGGAAGTTTATTCTTTACTTTGAACAAAATGGCCAATATAAGGTCAGGCCTAAGCGTTATGTAAGGAAGGTTAAGTGAAAAATAACAAAAAACGTATGGTTTTTATGAGTGACCTATCTCCTTTCACTCTTTTTTTTTTTTTGTAATGCGTATTTTGTGCAATGTTGGTTTCGTTTTACCTATGCACGAACGAAATATTTATGAAGCGAAGGATATTTTAGAATATTGAAAGTAGCATTTTTGAACAAGCCATCAAATTTCTTCAATACCTGTTATTAGATATAGTTTTTCGTGAAATAAATTTTCAGAATATGAAACTCATAAAAAAAAATGTTCATATTACTTGATAAATGAACTTTTAAAAATCTTGCATCTGCATTCTGGCCAATATAAACTTTGATTATTGGTCAGATTATAAGTAAAATGTAAACGCATCGCAGTAAATTACGCATTGTAAGTTACAGCAAAACAAAAATGAAAGTTTATGCAGTTATGACTGTGTTTTTAATTCAGAGCTCTGACTAAGCCTTTTCATTTCCTTCGTATTCAGTTTCATATAATTAGATTAACATTCTAATAAGTTGAGAATGCATGCTAAGTATTACTCGGTGTTATTTAGCCACACTTTTCTTCAATAAATATTATTAAGTAGAGTTAGTCTAGGTCTAGGACTATTAAAGAATAAAAAATTCACTTTGCATTTGTGAATTATTTAGAATCTAAAATAAAGAAGCCTCGGTTTAAGGTGCGCATTCATTTCTTAATTTCTCTCTAAAGAGATAAACTAATAGTCCTAGCCCTCTATGTTCATGGAGTAAGGTTAGACAGAATCCCTCTACTTAGGATATAATTGAAAAATGATTTAAATATTTAAAAATGTGCGCGTGAATATAAGCATCGAAAAGCATCAGGGATGAGGTCCAAATTTTATGCTTTGAACTTGGTACTTGGTTAGGTAGCGACAAATTTTTTACAAAATGAATGTTTATATTTTATTTTATTTTATTAGGTGTAATGTTCGTTTTTCGTTTGTTCGTATTTTGCTTAGCCAAAACTACTGACGCCAATAATACGATATTTGCCAGGTGTGAGAGTTTTTTAGCGTAGGTGCTAAATTGGAAAGCATTTTCTAAAATTCGTAACTTACGGGGGTTAAGGGACCAAAACATTCTTTTCACATGTCCTGCGTGATCTCTTAAGAAGAAAAGAGATGTCTGTAAAATTCTTGCTGTAAAGTACACAACATTCACGAATACCTAAAAATCAATTTCAAAACATTTCGAATAGAATCCTCCAAGGAGAGTAGACGTAAAAAGTGGGAGAAGGGTGGCCATTTTTCTTGAATGAAAATAAAGTTTCTATAAAAAACATCGCTTTAAACTTTAACAGATGAGAGTCCTATGCCCTAAACTGGGGCACAGGTTGTTTATAATTCAGTACTTGTTGCAAATTTATTTGTTTGAATTTTATGTTATAAGAAAAAAAAATGGCATTACTTTCAGATATATGTTTTAAGAAAAGATTATTTGCTTCTCTGTAGCGATCTGTCAAGAACAAAATTATATTTTGGATGGCTTTTGCATATACACCAAGCCAGTGTTTCCCAACCTTTTTTTTTTTTTTACATCTGCGGACCGGCAAAAAGTAGGGAAAATATTTCCCGAACCAGCGTCAGCCAAAAAGAATAAATATAATGTTAAATCAGAACGAAAATTCCTGATTACGTCGGTTCACATAGATCAAATTTATAAAGAAAATGAAGTCTTGTGGTCCGCCCAGACCAGTAGTTGGGAATTCTGAACTTTGTTTTTTAAATAGCCTCATTTTAAATAAATGGTTGCGAATGAAATTGCAAACCCGTGTATGGTGAACCATTGGGGTAGATAGTAGGTATCTTGAGTTATGAAGTCCAGGGACTGATTTCCGGAAGACAAAAATGGGGGCCCCCAAATTATGCTTTCAGTTTAAAAATTTGCAAGTTTTGATTTTAATTTAAAATACGAGAGAAACTAATTTTACGAAAAATAATAGTAATAATAATTACTGTGTTACTATTTCATAGGTCTGCTCTGGCATTATAGTCATACCTTTTTTACAGCTAAACGGCTTAGTCTCATGCAATTATTCAGCATAAACGTTTCATTATTGCCTATGCACAGTGATGCATGTTGATTGTAAGGGAACCATAGAGCGGATTTTTAAATCGGAACAGATAAAAAAAGGAAATAGCTTCCTCTGTGGAGCAAAGTGAAGATCTATCCCACTACAAATAAACGCTCTGATATGGACAGTAGGAAAATAAATACAAAAATAGTGTGGAACACGTTACTTGATAAATACGAATGAAATTAATGATTGAAAATTAAATAATATACTTGAAATATTATTGTTCTAGTATTATTATTATCGAGCTATTTCATTTCACTTTGCATCTTGACTCAATAATCGTTTTTATTCTGTTATAATATCCTTCCTTTTTAGGCGGTTTTGTTCTACTTAAAATGTACGCTTCAAAGAAAACAGTTTTTGTTAAGGTAAATGGCAACTCTGTTTTTTCCCAGAATCCCACTCGATATGTTTTTTAATTCTGGTTGGTATTCGAAAGGCGCATTCGTTCTGTTTATTTGCTAATGTTATTTGTATATTCATTATTCAATTCGATGGCGCTAAGTCGTACATATTCGAAATCTATTCATTTCTAAATAAATGTAAACAGTGCAAATGTTATTCTGGAATTGTTTGGTTTATTGTGTAGCGAGTTCTCGTTTTTATTTTTTGCTGTCTGGAAGCGTATTGGATTGGGGTGAGTATCGCATACCTGCCAACTTTTACGGATTATCCGTAAAATATACGGATTTTGCCATTAATTTACTGATGTACGGAGATGAGGAGTAATTTTACGGATTGCTCGGCTAATTTCGAAGTTCGCAATTTCATACAATTCAATCTTCTTCCATCCGTCTAGAGAATATATATTTTCCCTTCAGCACTCCTTTATTTAAATATCCAATGCCATAAGAGTAAAAATTGACTCCCATTTTGAATTTAAAATAATTTTTAACCCCCCCCCCCCTCTCCTTCCTCTTTCAAGGAAACCAATATAGAAAAAACACTTTATTGAATGGGGCATGTTCAGATTTTGAATTCAATCTTTTTCCATCGCTCTTGTGAGTAAATATTTTTCTTTTAGAACTCTTTCATTTAAAGCGTTAATGCCGTAAGGATGAAAACTGATTCCTATTTTAAATTAAATTTCCCCCCCCCCCTCCCTAATTAAACCAGGTAAGAAAACTAACACTAAGTAGAGCAGGCTCAGTTATGAATGAAAATGATTTAATAAAAATAAAAAATATTTTGACCAGAAATAAACTTAGCTTAACAAGAGCAGAAATTATTAGTACCAAAAAAAAAAATAAATAAATAAATGAACTCAGTTTTACTGATGGGAGGTAAAAATTTACTGAAATGAGGATTTAATTTTACTGATGTTAATTTTCTTAGGTTGGCAGGTATGGTATCGTTCTAAATTCCGTATTCAATTTTAAGTCAATATGTTATTTGCTGTTTTTCTTAGAACGCAATTCTTTTCAGTCGCCCTCAATTATGTTGGCAATATTTGTTAACACAGGGTATAAGAAACTTTTCGTAAGTGAGGGGGGGGGGGGGGGCTCCAATGAAGCTTTTGCCCTGGGCCCCCAAATCGGTCCCTGATGAAGTCTGTCATCGCAGTAGAGACCTAATTTAAATTGCCATCAATTTACTGTTATAAAAAGGGAGAGGGAGACACTCTTGCCAATGACTCCTAATGAGAAAGCAGACGCATTCCCATGAAATTGTCTCTACCTATGCATCGAAAGTGAACTCATTCTCCGGGACTCTCTCACCTGGTTAGGGGGTCCATCTGACGTGCGATCCATTTAATGACCTCCGAGACAACAATTCCAAATGACGATATAGGTCTTTCCCCATTGACTCGCGGTCTTTCAACCGAGACATTGAGATACAGTCGTCCAGGTGCGTCCACACTCGCAACTTTTGCGCCCAGGTATATAACATCTGCCGCCTGGGGGGGCCCCGGTCAACAAAAGCGGGCCACGTGGGGGCCACGCGACTTCGCGGTGTCCTAGCTGGCAGAACATATGCAACACAATTTATAATGCAACACAATTTATAAGAGAGGAGGAGGGATATGTGTATTTCATTCCCCTCTTTTTTGCGGTTCCTTGGTGGTGCCTCATCAGCTTTGACAAGGAGGAACCATTTTCAATTCCTCAATCCCATCCCGTTACCTTTTTGAAAAGAAGGGGGGCGGCTGGCTCTACGTGAGTCAGAATATAGTTGTGCAATAGCATGTCGTTTTACTTTAATGTTATATATCGGCTTAATTATTACTTATAGATATAGCTTTGCCGTGCAATTCTCATTACATAAACTGTCATTTTGAAAAGTTAGAAAATACAGAAGAAAAACTATGCCTCAAAACATTTCAATGATTTTTGTTTAATTTCATTTCTGTACACCCTTGCCTAAGTATTCGACATTTGTAAGTTCATAAAATAAAATGTGATCCATCAAGTAAAATGTTTTGAATGGGATTAATGTTGATAAATAATCACTTTTGTAATTCTCAGCTTTTCAGGTACATGGAACTCCAAATTCTGCCACTCTAGATAAAAAATATACCTACTTCTATAAATTTATGATTCTAGTATCGTAAATTTTGGGTTATTTTTCTTATTTCCAGGTAAAAATAAAAGTAGAATAACGGAATCTATTTATTTATTCACGTTATTACTATCAATAACTTATAAAATATATTAGAGATGAAAAAAAGAGATCTAAAATGATACATGTATTCTTTAAGTGCAAGCTTAGCAGTATGATCGTTTTACCCTACTTTCTTTGAACTACTACAAAATAAAAAATAATACGAATACAAATTATCTTGATACAGAAATGTATTCCTGAAGAAAGACAGGCTTTGTATCATCAAAATTTCAAGAACTTTAAATCGCAAAAATGCTACAGCAAAGTAAATTTTCACCTTGTATAGATAGAGTCAAACATGAAACTGTAAGTGCTGCCATTACATATATTAAAAGAATATTACCAAATCAAATAAATTAGTTTAAAAAGATTGCTTGTAATGTAAATGAGCTAAACAAAAATCAGTATGCCAATAAACCAATGCATTTAACATTTATTGTCTGCTTTTTGTAGACTGTTCATTTTACCCCACCTAACCCTACTAATTAATATAAATTTAAATATGTAGCCTTAGAAAGTATGCTAAAAGAAAACCAATTTTGTCTACACAATCTTGTTGGAGGGGAGGAAAGAGGGGTGTTTCTCATTCCCTCACTTTATAACAATAGCACTGAACTCCTATCACACACTCCTCCACATCCAACAGATGGTTTTTCAGAGGCAACAAATGTTTTCTTTTTTCAACTCTACAGAATACAAATAATAATGATGGAAGTTTTGGCTGCTGTAGTAATAAAAATACAAATACAGTAGAACCCCGATCTATCGTTTTTCAAGGGTGTGTAGTAAAAAACGATGCATGCGGGAAAACGACGAATCGGGTTAAAGTCAAAATAAGAAGAAAACAGTATTTATGAATACACACAATGTATGCAGTATACCAAAAATACTAAATTTGTTATCAAACTGTAAAAGAAACAAATTGAAGTTGTGTACAAATTAAGCGATACCTATTTTTACAAAATCAGTAATTTTACTCTGGGTTTTTCATTAATCTTTTAATTAAACAAAATTTTTCGAGATTTACAATGTTTTTCTTTCTTTTTATGTATATTCATGTTTGTATATAAAAGTCATACAATTTCAAATACCGTTATTGCGTAGGATAAACTAGGCACTAGTGTTGGCTCTGTCTCATCGGCATGAATATTATTCTCAGCTCTTCGCGATTATTTTCATTTTTGCGTCACATTTCTTCCATTCTTAGGATACCGCACGTTGCTACTTCTAAATGAATGGAAATATAATCACTACACTTCACACCTACTCATCCTGCTAGATGTAAGAACTCTTCACCTATACCATCATCAACCTAAGATATCATACCAGGAAGTAATTCGATTTGTAAGCATATGGATCCACTTCATCTTCAATTTCATTTCGATCAGAAGAAACATTTTACAACGATGAACGCGGAAAGCGAATTTTTGACGAACGATACATGCGGGTTTTGTTAACGTTATTGAATACAGTTTGTACAGGGACCCTAGAAATAAAACGATCCATACGGAAAACGATGAATGCGGAACGATAGATCGGGGTTCCACTGCAGCACGAACTATGTATCTGTATGTGATGCCTAGTGAAGTTGTTTTTGTTTTACAAATCATAATAATTATGGACATTGTATGTTTGATTTTATCCGCGACAGTCAAATACAATTAAAATGTATTTTCAAAAACTTACCTCCCTGTACTTATGCTAGAATAATGTTTATAATTTCAAAAGTTAATCTGCAACTTAACAATTTGGAAATTTAACAGAATTTATAGCCAGAAGTTGGTAAGATTGTGGTAATTTTAAGCAAATTGCTGTGTGTAGAGAGGATGGTGCATAAAACGATATTTGTATTTTCTATATTTCTCGATTTGATTTTTTTAACATTGTTGTTTTTTGTAGACTGTTCATTTTACCCCACCTAACCCTACTAATTAATATAAATTTAAATATGTAGCCTTAGAAAGTATGCTAAAAGAAAACCAATTTTGTCTACACAATCTTGTTGGAGGGGGAGGAAAGAGAGGGTGTTTCTCATTCCCTCACTTTATAACAATAGCACTGAACTCCTATCACACACTCCTCCACATCCAACAGATGGTTTTTCAGAGGCAACAAATGTTTTCTTTTTTTCAACTCTACAGAATACAAAATAATAAATGATGGAAGTTTTGGCTGCTGTAGTAATAAAAATACAAATACAGTAGAACCCCGATCTATCGTTTTTCAAGGGGTGTGTAGTAAAAAACGATGCATGCGGGAAAACGACGAATCCGGGTTAAAGTCAAAATAAGAAGAAAACAGTATTTATGAATACACACAATGTATGCAGTATACCAAAAATACTAAATTTGTTATCAAACTGTAAAAGAAACAAATTGAAGTTGTGTACAAATTAAGTGATACCTATTTTTACAAAATCAGTAATTTTACTCTGGGTTTTTCATTAATCTTTCAATTAAACAAAATTTTCGAGATTTACAATGTTTTTCTTTCTTTTTATGTATATTCATGTTTGTATATAAAAGTCATACAATTTCAAATACCGTTATTGCGTAGGATAAACTAGGCACTAGTGTTGGCTCTGTCTCATCGGCATGAATATTATTCTCAGCTTCTTCGCGATTATTTTCATTTTTTGCGTCACATTTCTTCCATTCTTAGGATACCGCACGTTGCTACTTCTAAATGAATGGAAATATAATCACTACACTTCACACCTACTCATCCCTGCTAGATGTAAGAACTCTTCACCTATACCATCATCAACCTAAGATATCATACCAGGAAGTAATTCGATTTGTAAGCCATATTGATCCACTTCATCTTCAATTTCATTTCGATCAGAAGAAACATTTTACAACGATGAACGCGGGAAAGCGAATTTTTGACGAACGATACATGCGGGTTTTGTTAACGTTATTTGAATACAGTTTGTGCAGGGACCCTAGAAATAAAACGATCCATACGGGAAAACGATGAATGCGGGAACGATAGATCGGGGTTCCACTGCAGCACGAACTATTTATCTGTATGTGATGCCTAGTGAAGTTGTTTTTGTTTTACAAATCATAATAATTATGGTACATTGTATTGTTTGATTTTATCTGCGACAGTCAAATACAATTAAAATGTATTTTCAAAAACTTACCTCCCTGTTTCTTATGCTAGAATTATGTTTATAATTTCAAAAGTTAATCTGCAACTTAACAATTTGGAAATTTAACAGAAATTTATAGCCAGAAATTGGTAAGATTGTGGTAATTTTAAGCAAATTTCTGTGTGTAGAGAGGATGGTGCATAAAACGATTTTATTTTTTTATATTTCTCGATTTGATTTTTTTTAATTATTATTTATTTGATATTGAATGCAATGGCCACATAATTATTACTGAGATTTTGAAATTCTAACTCAAGCTGAAGAAAATTGATTTACATAATTATTCAAAATTCAAATTTGTATGTATAATGCGAATCCACATGATTTTCGAAAGAAATTGATGAGTTAGGTGGAGAAAAGCTAATCAACAACTGGTCAAAATTTTTAAATGTTGTAATTTTAAAGTTTGGAAACAAAACTGGCTGATAATGAAAATTGCATATTTAACCTATAATTAGTTTTGGTTTATTTTGAAATGGATACAGCTAGTATTTTTCTTTTTTTATGTATAATCATAAGATTTTTTTTGCACTTTGTTTCTTATGAAGTGAAAAAAATATTTTTGTGAGTTGAATACATATTTTGTTATTTTACAAATACAAATTTAGCGTGTTTAATTTTTAATCAGAGAACTCTTTCATCTAAACAATGTAAATTTCATATATATTTCTTAATTGAATGCAGTCTAAATGATGGCTGAATAAAATCTAAATAGATTACCAGTATTACACACGCATATATATATATTCTTCCTTTTAAAAGGTAAAATAATAAAAATGTGTTCGAATATGTGTGATCAGAGAAGAATTATGGAATACAAAATTAGTATACATATTTAAAAATAGAACAAAACCTTTACTTGTATTAAATCTTTAAATTACCGTATGGTATATTTAGCGCTTGCGGCAAAATTCAACTTATAATAAAACAGTCTTAAGCCAAAGTTTTGAACAAAAACGAAAAGTGACACTTATCGAATCAGTAAGAAATTAAAAGTATGCCACCACCTCGCGATAAACGTGTTGAATCAAAGCACCTTTTAAATGGCCGACGTGATCCAACCCGCTGACATACTAAAGAGTGCAATTATACTCAATTATTTAAACGCAGGTGAAGTTTTTTCGACTTTTTCCCTCCCCTAAATACAGCATCTCGGTCCATCTCTTTTGCGTGTAGCGGAAATTAAGAAGTCGCAAGGAAAAGCCAGGCAGGTGATGCAGAAGATGAGCTACCTACTAGTAGTAGACACAGTATAAGGTAGTCCCCAAACAGGTGGGATCGTACGCTTGGTCTAGGATTACGAAAACTAGCCGGGATAACGAACAGAGAATACAATGAGGGATTTTTAATTGGGGGGAGAACTCCGTTTTCATTTGTACTGGTGCTATCGACTTTATACATCATGAGCAGATGCCTCGGCACCTTCGGCTAGTTCATTGGGTTCATGGCCAGGGATGGCCTTAATTAGAAATGCTGAACAGACCTTGATACTGAAGCTGAGCTAACGGTTTTAGAACAGGGGTGCGTGTATACGCAATCGGTTACGTCAGGATTAAATGACTCTCTTCCGATTTTGAAAGAAAGTTACGGTTCCAAGAGGTCATTACTGTGAGATGAAATATCCCCCCAGGTTCACAAACAGAAAACGTTCGATTACGGCTTTTTTAGCACTTGAGTGCTATTTCGCTCGATCACGGTTTTTGGTGTAGACACGATTTTTCTACGCGCCGTATCACTTTTCAATTGAATAGCCGATCCGTCTTTTATGCAAAGCGATTTCATACTTTTAGCAGAAACTTGGACACTTCCATCCGATAATTACCAAATTCCTGGGTTCGTTTTAGTTTCAAAATTAGACAGTGGTTTGCGAAGAAGAAGAAAAGCATCAGGGGTTAGGGTCTTTATGAAAGGAAAAATTTATGGAACATTACAAAAATTCATCCCATTCGTGTTACTGCGGTGTGCAAGTGGCTTTTGCATACGTTCAAGATACAGTGAGGTTTGCAGGTAGCACTCACCACTCAGGTGCGTAATTAAAATCTGAAAAAAGTTCATTTATATATATATATGTATATATTTTAGCTACTGTAATCGCACAATTTTAGAAAAGAGAAACTTTAGTACAGCTTTCGAAGAGATGTTCAAAATTTGCATTTCTTAAAAATAAGTGTAAATCTGTGTACTTAAAACTTCAGATTATTGCTTTTAAAATAACTAAACATCAACAAAAAGTTAAAAAATAAAAACAAAGCATTTTGAGTTTAAAACGTTTTTCGCAAAATTCTTTCTAATTGTTAGAAAATGTGAATACGTGAAGGGAAAATACATTTAAATTTCTGGATACATTGCATATGTGAATTATGTAACACAGTAGAAATTCCTATCAAACAATCATCGCATTAAAAACATGCCTTTTTCAGTTCCTTTCGTTTATTATTTCTAAAAATTAACTTCGATTTAATAAAAGTATATTTGTAAATTACAGAGTACAATTTTATAAGGGGGGGGGGGGACATTTTAATTGAATTGACGTTGAAATTTTATTTACGTATAGACTTGTAACATTCAGAAGTTCGAGTCTCCGGAGTATATCGGATGCCCAAGAAGATATAAACTCAAGCGGAGTAGATTTATTTTCAACCTACACTGACCCCACCACAGCTATCGGTATCAGAATCTAACCCTATACTCCGGAGTTTATACACATCCGGACCTAAAACTGCTATTATCCCTTTCCATCGGATTTTTGCAGCATGCGATACTCACGGGAGACTGGCGGTATGGGAGCATTGTAGATTACCTATTGTGCCATGCCGCGGTGACACGCGTGCGCTATTGTTCCACGCAGACCCCCACTAGGACAAACAGACCAGGTGAGGGTGGGTGGAAAGAAAATGACATCACATTTTATAAAGCAGATGCTTTTAAACGCACAATAGTGCACGCGGAGATCGGAGTCTAAACATTGGCTTGCAGCTGGGCTTTAACTTGAATAACACCACTCGCGTGGACTTATTTAGCAAGTTTAAACACTACAGATCGGCAGATGCTTAAATATTTTGAGAACTCCCGTTGCTTTAAAAAAAAAGAGAGAGAAAGAAGAAAAAAATCACGGTGAGTAATAGAAGTATTACAGAACGCTTTATGAAAAAAGGTTTCATTTTGCTTTAAGAATCTTTCTATCTACATGACGAAAAATATGCTTTATTAAAATTCCCATTTAACGCTTTTGGATTATACAGCATAATCTCGAAGTCTAAAAAATTCGAGTTATAGAATTTTCGAGATAAATATAAGGGATTATCAGTTTGCAAGGGGATACACATTTATTCGAAATATCGAGGTTGCGCTCTGTAATTTTGTAGTTGGATTTCTAATTTGTTTACAAAAGCTATTTTTTACATATAAAATGAAAAATAAATAACAGAAACCAATAAGCACTCTTTAAATGCTATCTTGGAAAATTATAATACAAATATGCTGAAATGTTTTTAAACTTTTGCATTTCTCCGAACACTTTATCAAACCTTCAAAATCTTAATTTAGTCTTTTTCTACATCTTACTCACAATCACCCAATAAAAGCTAAGATTCTTTGTATAAATGTATGCCCTGCATCGTACACCGTTTATTTTCTTTTTAATCACTCTATAGATAAGCAAACCACACGCACGCGCTTGCCTTTAATGTATTACAGAAGCCACGATTTTTAGTTATCAGAGGCTAACATTAAAATAAATTTGGTGTTTCAACTGTATAATCCTGGGTGAACAGATGTTTTTTTTAAACGCAGTGTTTACGTGATAAAAATGTGTTCCCGGCCAGACAGTGACAGTTAAAATATAAGGCATTTTCTTGATGTGCGCAGCCACGATTTGTAAGCAATAACTTAAGCGACCGCGCAGATGGAGTCGTGTGGAAAGGAGAAGGATTGATTTAATATCAGTTGCAATTACAGTATTTATTAAACTTGAAATTCATAAGTATTATTGCTCAATTGTTGTTCGCACATTCTTTCAGACTTTTTTCTCAATCTCATCCCTGAGCTTAACAATAGATAGTCTTTAATTGAATTATCTGTCACATCGCTAGAAAAAAGAAAAAAATCATTTCCTTTACAGGGCAAATATCTTATACTTGGGAATACGATATTTTGCAATATTTCACGGATATAGCGTCTCAGCCCATTTTGCTAAGGGGTGTTTGTTCCTTTTTTTTCTGGGATTTGCATATAGGCATGTGACCATAAGTAGCTTATTCCATACATAGTATAACTGTGCGCATCTATGTTTATGCATATGCTTATTGTTACTACTGTTGTGCGAGCTTGCATAAAAAATGACTTACCCTGCGGCCAATGAGCTAACCGTGGAGGGAAGTATTGCAAGAAATCATTTGCTTAAGAGCTTCCCCTCCCACCACCCGCTGCATTCATTATAATTATGTTAGCCACTTGTAAAGTGCACAATACAGATTTAAAAGAGACATCCCAGGGGTCGATGCAGACAAAATTTAGGTCCGTTCTGCCGCCCCCTTCACGAAATTACAATCGATTAAAACGGCCCCTTCAAAAGAGTACAATCGATCAAAACGGCCTCTTCACAAAAAATACAGTTAATTAAAATGGCATTTTACCATACATTTTAATCTGTTTTGTCAATTATTTTAACAAAAAAATGGCTTTTATTAAAAATTAGAGTAAAAATCTCAAAAAATAAGTGTTGAAATTCACAAAAACGGGACCCTGAAAAAAATTCCTGGTCGACCCCTGCATTCTATAAATTTTCGGATGCATGCTCTAGCGACATTGGATTCGTTCAAAAAATTGTTCAAAAGTTGCACGATTTCTTCAAGACAGCCATTCGTAAAAATGCATGATTGAATTATTTTAATGTTACAGACATGCATTCAGCATTAAACCCTTCTCTTTTCATATGTTACTTTTTCTCTTGCCTGGAATCTCAAATGAATCCCAGGCTAGAAAAACAACCCCCATATGCAAATATTCCCGATTGTGGGACTTGTCGTGGTGGTTGAGTATATTTTAGTTTTCTACAGCATTGCAGCTTGCACACTGCTGAGGCAAAATGAGTCAACTCACCTGTTGAGCACAAAGCTATGAACGTGTGGGCATGCCGCCTGATAAGGTCCTCTTTGTCGATATCTAGCCTGGATAGCAGGGGATCCACGAAGTCGCTTGCTATCACAGAGGCCATATCCCATTTCAGGCAGCTCAGAACCAGTAGCTCCCACGTCTAAATAAAGACACACAAATGACCTCTCAATTTTTTTTTAAAGGGCTTGCTGTCACAGTCATGCATATTTATAGTTGCATAAATTGATCTTATCAAATATATCTACGTAAATTAAATATCTGTGTCAATTTGAGGGAACTGATTTCCGTTTAAAATATTAAAAGTTTAAACAAAATTTTCAATTGCCATACACATTTCAGAAATAAAATAAATCTACTTTAGACTAAAATAATTTATTTGTTCATATTTTTGAACTAGAAAAATATACTTTTTTTCTAGTTTATTTTTTATTTATTCATTGTATTGCAATTAGTATATATATGTATATTATAATGAAGCAGAAAAGATGAGAACGGTTAGTTATTTAACAATAAACTAAAATGTAAAGTTGAATATTAACCGATTTATACTTAGTTGTCCCTCTTTTGGGGACGTTATTATCGCTAACAGTCGAAAACTTTTTTTACTTTTCCTAGTCTTATTCATGTGTATTGAACCGCAACGCCACAAACTACTGTTTAAGCACGACCCAGTAAGATATTGACATTTCAATTTTTGTACATCATGATTTCAAAAGAAATAATCCCTTGTTCAAGAAGCTGACATCAGGAGTTCCCCTATTATTGCTGGTATTGGCAAAAATGGGTTTAAACATAGACGGTTTTGATTGATCGCTTATTTAAATTATTAAAAGCATTAACAACCAACAACACATTTTTATAATAAAGTTTCTTAGATTTCAGATTATTTACTCCAGGAAGTTTATTAAAAGAAATGGCAATGAAAAAAAAAAATAAAACAAAAAATATTCTTAATTATTTTCAAGAATACTATGAAACTACAGAAAACCAACGAACAAAAAGATGTTTGTCGTTGGTGGTGTTAAAACGTTCTGCCCTCGAGTGGAAAGTTCCTGCGAATTAAACTCACCGTAATGTCTTTCGTTGTGACAGAATAATCTGTGTAATAGATGAGGGCGTCTATGGTGAGTGCCCGACACTGCCGAAGTTTAGTTGCGAGTAGTAAGCATACAGCACCCAAGAGTTGCAGTTGAGTCTTCTGTATTCTGACGCACGATAAGAATCTGTCCACGTAAGATGTTGCGAGAGGAAAGATGATGTCTTCCGCACCTTGTTCTTCGCATACCTGAAATAAGAACAAGAAAACCTTTTTATAACGCCAGTTTTTGTTATCTTTTGTTCATTTGGATTCTTTTAGCACTCTTTTTTTTATAATTCTGTATGGATTTATCTTTATGTACCAGATTACATTTGAAACTTTCGCATTTATTGAAATAAGTTATAGGTTTTCTCTTTCGATGCATACGCAGGAGTGACGTAGCTGGGGAGGAGTTGTGGGGTAGGGGGGGGGGGGAGTCATAACCTACCCTTTATGAGGAATTTTTTGTCATACAAAATGTATTTTCTTCACACACGCACACACAGCATATATATATATGTATGAGTTGCAGTAGCCGTAGCCCCCCCCCCCCATGAAAATTTCTTGCTACGCCACTAATACGCAGTACAGCAACACTCCACATAAATCAAATCAAAATCCCATATAAATCCACTCATACGGCCCGTGACTTCCTTAACATCCTAAATTTTGGAGCTAGCAACTTTACAAAGGTTGCCCATACCTGCAGTGAAGTATAATCTCGATAACCCTTCGGTTGGTTAGTCCGGCACGTTTGGTAATCCGACGTCCTCGCGAAACACGTGGTCCGATTTAATTCTACTCTCACTTGGCATCGCAAGTGATGATGCCCTGGTGCTTAAACGTTTACATTGTACTGTATTCGCATGCCAACATTCAGTGAATATTCATTTCTACTAATCTTTCAGCCTATGTGGATGGTGGAACTTCTCTGCAATTGAAGAAAAGATGGAACTTTTGTTCCACCCAACACGATCGTATTGATAAATATTGTTTTAATGAGAGTCATTTTTCAAAGCTTTGCAGCATTACGGACGTGCATTGAATAAAGGTGTTTAAAAATGTTTTTGATTAACCCTTTGAGGCGCAACCCTTTCCCAATGCTGAAAAAAGAGGCAGCCGTTTGCCATCGCTCGACTTAACGACCAGCAAGAGGGCGGACGATCGAAACGTTCATCGCGTGCCACAGATCGAGAGACCCTTTTTTTGACGACAGCTGGCTGTGCCGGCACAGCAGACACAGATCGTCCGCCCTCTTGCGGGTCGTTCAGTCGAGCGATGGCAACGGCTGCCCTTTTTTCAGCATGGGGCCATCTGTCCAGCTGTTCTCGCATTCTTCCATTTTTCAGCCGATGTCAGTGCTGTTAAAAATAATCTTGACCCATTTTTGACGGGAAAGGACGTGCTTAAAAAGTAAAGGATTCTCGTGGAGCTCTTTCACCCGCCACTCTTTTGATAGAAATCCAATCTATTCTTCGTGACCGGCAACAGTCAAAACGTCAGAGTTGGGTATACCCAGAGCGGGAACACTGCGCGTTAAAGGGTTAAATGTTTTCGATCCGGATTGACCCGTCGGTTGTTATCGTGAAATACAATTGAGTGTCACATATATCTTTCGCATCTTACTCTTTTTTTTTTTTTTAGAAAGTCTTTCTAAGATTAAAAAAATGTATTTCAAACTTTATCTCTACTTTCGTATTATCCATGAGAGTAAAAAATCAGTGCAATCAAATACAGACTTTATTGATATGGATATGTGGTTTACAAATCTTTGACAATTCTTTTCCTGCAATAAAAACCATAGATAAATTATCAGTGTTATTTATTTTAATGATGTTATGGATATATCGTTTACAAATATTTAACAATCCTTTACCTGCAGTAAAAGCCATAAATAAAGTATCAGTATTATTTGTTTTAACGAATTCCAGAAAATAAATCTACAAATATATTTTTATTATTCTTCCAACTGCGTCTAATATTTATATTACAAAATTACACATTAAGGCAGTAACGTAACAAGGATTTTGTTTAGGTAGAAAATATTTTGCACAATTCATAAATATATATATATTATTTGCAACTCATAATACATAAATAATGTGTTGATTGCAATATGTTAATTTTATTATTAACTTCGTATTGAATAATTGAAACTGTTTTATTAAGTCAATAATTATGATACATTTAGCAATTACTAGAATGACATGGAGCACTTGCTACTACGTATCTACTACAGCGATTCTCAAAAGTACCCTTGACCTACAATTCGTTTGTCGTCGGCATCCTTGGGGTGAAGCCACCTATACAGCTGGCGACCCTTTTGAGAGACCCTAATCCAGTGCTTTCTAATAATTACAAGAGAAGCGACTTTTTGGTTTCCCTGACTGACCTCCGATTATTACCATTCTGAAATTCCTGAACACTCTTAATTCAAATGACTGCGAAAAGCCTTTGATAGTTTATCCCAGATAGGAAAATGAAAAAGTGTTCGGTCATTAACAGACCTCATTTCTACAGAATCACAATCCACTTTTCTTTTAATTGCAGTTTCAGAATGTTATCAGTATTATGAAATTGTACTAGAGGTCAGTATAAAACAGCATGTCTCCTCTCATGAATAAATTTCAATTACTGTAATTATCTATATTTTTAAAATACTTATGTTTATTTAAAGTAACTGAAATGAATAAAGTTAATCGTTTACCACTTTTCTGAAATGAAAGGACCTTTAAGGGTGTATGTCGAAGGAAAAACTGTGTTTTTAGTCATGGTACACAAATTGAAATAAACTAATAGCACCATGGTCTCCAAAAAATTCCAGAGGGTTCTTCATAAGCTGCTTTACACACTGCAATAAGCGAAAAAGCTTTGGCTTTTGTGAAATTTTCAGAAAAAAATTTTAAGCGTGGATCTGAGCTGCAAGATTTTTCGAAGAGTGACACGTTTTGCGAAAATTTTTAAGAATTTTTTCTAAAAATTTTGAAACGGATACAGATGGATCGTTTATTTCAGTATGTAGTACGGCTTGTAAAGAGACAGTTTCAAAATGTTGAAGTGCCTGGCATCATTAGTTTATTGGTACCTATGTACCAAAATCACATGATTTTTTCGAACTACACTGTTAACCTAAAATAAAAATGGCCACTAGCTAAATAAAATTTCTGAGTTTTCTCTTTAGTAGGAACCGTGGAGTTAATCGTTTATCATATTCACTGAAATAAAATGACTATTAACCAAAAATAAATGTGGCCACTAATTGTACTTCTACTGCTAGCCACTGGCTAAATAAAATTTCTCAGTTTTCCCTTATTAGGAACCAAGGAGTTAGACACATAGCCAGGGGGGAAAAAATGATGTTTGTATGGAGAGGGGGGCAAAAGGTGAAGACTGAATTTCTCACAAAAAATCTTAATTATTAATTATTTTTTCTCACTATGTCTCTAGTAGTGATGCAAAGGCTATCAATTTGTCCGAATATCCGGTAATCCGGCAGCAGTACGCTTACTTTATATTCAGTTTTATTTTCACTAGTTTTCTTAGATTATTCAGCTATTACTTTACTATATATTTTTTCTCATTGATTTCAAATTATTTAATTCAGAAATCTTTTTGGCATTGCTTCCATGGCAGTAGTACCAATCCTATTGCAATTAAAGTTGATACAAATAAGTATGTCATTGAATCAACTTTCCTTCAAGAGTTAGATAAATATCCTACTAAATCAGTTACCCAACGAAAGAAAAGCACCTCCATTCAACTGTTGGAAAATCAAAGTAACCAATTTCCCTACTTTATCAAAATTAGGTGGTGGTGGAAATTTTTTTCACCAACTACAGTATTACAGCAAGTAGACTTTTCTTAGGAGCAGGGTCAATTTATGGGGAGGTGAAAGGTAACCGAATTCTATTCTAAGAAAGATTGCAAAACGGTTAGCCGTTTTTCACCTTAATTTTACCGATTTTAAAAAACGATAGAAATGCTTTTTTGCTTTTTTTTTTCAGTTTTCTATACATGATAAAAAAATATGTTCTAAAAAGTATGTAAAACGAAATATTTCCACAAAACTTTGTTTTTTCTCATTTTTTATTATTGCAGTACTATTTAGAATTTATTCATTTATTATGTTTATTAATGTTATTTCTCAGTATATAATTTTAGGCCAGATGTATTGCTGGATATTTTTAATATCCGGCTACTGCCAGTTATCTGGCATAGTGGCCGGATGCAGTACGTTTGCAGCATATCCGTTGCATTCCTAGTCTCTAGTGCTCATACATGTTATACTACTTATTTTAATTATTGAATACTGATTCATTATCTAATTACAATAAACCACCCGCAAACCTTAAAATCCTAACACTTACAAATTAAATACAACACGTGTAAACACTGTCAGATTTATATTTGTCTCTTTTTTTATGTTTAGCTATGCATTGTTTAACACGAGTACATATATTCATATAATGTTCATCCACCTCCCCATGTCAGCTGTCTGTCGTAATGATACGACTATTAGACCCGAATCAACGAGATTATCAGACGTAACCCCATGTGCGCTACCGTAAACACAGGAGGGACTTAACAGGAAGTACAGTCAATGGGATAACAAATAGGGCGGCCGGGGTACCCCCAATAACCATAGATGCACAGCTTGCTTATCTAATAGTAGTGACTCACACCGGAAGATGTGAATAAAGAAAACGAGGGAGGAGCAATTATGCGGATTTAAGCAAATTAAATTACAGCCAAACATGTGTCAAAAACGTCTGTATCCGTGCACGCTTGAAATTGAATCAGATTTATTACATTTTTAGATTTTTTATTTTTTTAGTTCACAAGCATATAGGATAGTTGCTACAAAGTGTAGCTTTGTAAAAATAATGATTAAAACGCGAATTTAATATAACGTGCTATTTATTAGCTGAAAGTGTCAAGAATATTTTTAAAAAATTTAATGCTTTGTCAGAATGAAGGTTTTAATAAATATTGTGTATAAAAGTTAAAATTGATTCATGTAGGATACATGCGCCTACTTACAAATATTCCTTTTTTTTTAATTAAAAAAAATGGGACATTTCTTACATAATTTGTATATATAAAAAAAATAATAATAACGGAAAAATCAAGCTGCACGGAAGTTCAAACAGTAAAATTTATGTTCACCTAGACTCGCAAACTTCAGCTAGTATTCTATTAAGGCTGTTCTTCGAAAAAAAGGAACTCTGTTTTTAGTCTTGGTACACAAATTGAAATAAACTAATAGCACCATGGTCTCCAAAAAATTCCAGATGGTTCTTCATAAGCTGTTTTACACACTGCGATAAGCGAAAGCGCTGTGCTTTTGTGAAATTTTCAGAAAAAATTCTTAAACAGGGATCTGAGCTGCAAGATTTTTCGAAGAGTGACACGCTTTGCGAAAATTTCCGATTTTTAAGAATTTTTTCTAAAAGTTTTGAAACTCATACAGATTGGCCTGTCTTCGTAGTTTGTAATACAGCTTGTAAAGAGACAGTTTCAAAATTTTGAAGTGCCTGGCATAATTAGTTTATTTGTAATTATGTACCAAAATCGCATGATTTTTTCGAATAACACCGTTAAGATTATTTGATATTCCTGTTGTAACAATGCATAAATACAGTATTCCATGAATAAAACTTTTTAAAACAAGAAAGGGGGGGATAATAAAATTTAAAAAGGCAGAATTTTCCCATTTTTTTCAGGAAGATATTTGGTATTTTTACCTGCATATATAGTAAAATATTTGCTCTAATGGAATTTCTGGTTTTTTAAACTCCCTTAAAATTTAAACAATTCTTTACAACAATCTCTTAAAATTAAAAAGAGATTCGGCGACATTAATATATTCGAAAATTGTACAGATAATAACGTGATATTTTGGAATATTACATTACTCATGAACATGATTCATACAAGTTGAATGGGATTTCCCATGAAACTGTAGAAAATTTCTAGTGTAAAAACGCAAAAGATTTTTTTCTTAAATTATGAAACTTTATTTAAAATTGTTTTAAGATTCATATGAAGGTCATATTTAAAGCGAGTTATTTCTAGATAAGGATTATATGCCACCTAGATTGAAAAATAGGGGGGAATCTACAGGTATGGAAAAAATTGATCATTCTGCAAGGGGAAAACCTCCCATCAAAAAATCGCCGGTGGCCTCAGAGGTCATAAATACGGTCCTGAAAATGGTTACTAAAGGATAATTAGTTACGTTAAAAAACTCAGTAAACTTTTCAAAAATATTTATTGTTGATTCATTTATTTTAATTTGAGCCTCTCTTGAAAACTTTTATGCTAAAATATCATTTTTTAAAAATTGCTCAGTAAATTTTTATTGTGTTGTTATCACTACACAACGCTCCGTGTGGAGTTCAATATTCTTTTTTAGTGTGTATTAAAAAAAAAATAAGGTTCATGCTTCGGGAAAATTCGTATGTGAATGTAAGTGGTTAAAAAGCATATTTTCAGTTCCCCCCCCCTGTAAAATAATTTTTTTAATATCAGAGGATGAAATAAAAACATTAGAAAAAGAGGGCATTGTGATCCATCTTTAAATCACACATGGAAATATCCGGGAAAATAAATAAATAAAAGTGGGCGTCTCAGTGCGCGTGCCCTTATATATACAGCATATAAGATAACAGATTCGCCGACTACATTTAATAATAGACGACTACATTACATATACCTTTTTTAATGAATTTTAACTACAACTGCATACGTTTTAACGGGATCAGTCAAGAGTAACAGTACCGTGATTTTTGTAAGAAAGCACGTACACCCATTCATAAAAATTGTGACGGCAAAAATAATAACACTGTTGAAATTTACTCAATTGTAAAATTTCTCAAACATCTGTTAAAAATATTTTAAATTATACGACGTTCAACAACCTGAAGAGTTCAAAACAATAGAAGGAGTGTATGCTGAGGTTCGCTGTTTGTGTTAGGCGTTTAGCATAGTAATTTCGTTTACGGTCAGACGATTTTTCATTTTGAAGTTTATTTTATTAGTTACTAGCTGAAGTACCCGTTCTTCGCACGGGACTCAATGGACTTTTTGATATTAATATTTGTTGTGATTACTATTTATTGTAATAAAGAGATATAGCAAAATGGATATCGCGTTATATTTTGTTCAATAATCATGCATACTGAATTTCAAGGCAATCGTTTTTACGGTGCAGAAGGCGATGCGGCGTAGCACAATCTAGTGACGAGTTTTAGCAAAACGGATACGGCAAAAATATTCTTCACATTCAGATATCGATGTATACAAATTTTCATGACGATCGGCTGAATAGTCTTGAAGTTCATGTGTTGACGCGACATCTAGTGTCAAGTTATAGGAAAATGGATCGTGCCAAACTCTTCCCCGTGTTCAAATATCTATGTATACCTATTTTCATAGCGATCATTCGCACAGTCAAGAAGTGATACACTGCAGGGCCATCTAGTGGTTAATTAAAGTAATGATTTGCTACAGCGCCGTCAAGTGGCGAGTTATAGCAAAATGGATAACGCCAAAATATTCTCATTGTTCAAATAGCTATGTATACTGATTTTCATAGCCACCGTTTGAATGGTCAAAAATTTGGCCTGCTGCAGCGTCATCTAATGGTGAGTTAAAATAATAATGCATTGCAGTGTCATCTAGTGGCGAGTAACATCAAAAGTAACGCAGTTAGAATATATTCTTCGTGCTCAAATGTGTAAGTATAAAAAATTTTATGCCGATCGGTCGAACGGTATAGAAGTTGATGCTTTGCAGCGCCATTTAGCGGCAAGTTACAGCAAAATGGATAGTGAAAAATATTCTCCGTGTTCTAATATTCGCGTGTACCAAATTTCATCGAAACTGGTTGGACGATATTCGCATAGCAAACGGCTAAACGGAATAGAATTCGACGTTCTGCTGCGCCACCTAGTGAAAAGTTAGAGGAAAACGGATAGCATAAAAACCTTCTCCATGATAAAAGACTTAGGTGAACCAAATTTCATGGTGTTCGGTGAAACGGTGCTGGAGTTTTTCAACCTCCTACACACATACCAACATTCATTTTTATCTATAACCAGTCTTATTATACGTATATACCAGTCTCAAGTAAAATCCAGTTTCAAATCTAAGCCTCGCCAAAGTGCCAGCATACGCCATTTTGCAAGAGTTTTTTCAGGGAATCATTCGAAGCATTGCCTTAGCAGCAATCAAAATGGGAAATGGTTCGACCGCCAGGCATTTATTTGAAAAGTGGAATCCCTTAATACAGCCGCATTTTTTAAATTATCAACTATAACATGTTTTATTCATCGTTACCTCGATGTACTAAATGCGAAGATTTCAATTTTCTGAAATTTGGCGGATTTCCCCCAAGTTAAATCAATGTACTCAATTGGCGAGAATTCTGAAGCTACATCGCTTGAAATGCCCTAATAACTGCATTATTTCTGCACGGATAGTTAAAATTTAATGCTGTATTCTAAGAAAACCTATACACTTGTTTTCAAAAATGCTATTCCCTTAAGCTCTCAGTAAACTGCGCCAAAAAGCTTAAAACTGTGCAAACCGCTAGAACTCACTCTCTAAAAATCGGCCTAGCAGCCATTTTTTTTTTCGCCAAACTAAAAAAAATTACATATTAGTCTCGGATATCTTCGATCCTCATTGTTTTGCGTATAAAACATTTCATTCCTGCTCTCATTTCTTATGCGCACACGATATTATAATTAAAAAAATAACCTAAAAAAATAAACTAAAAAAATCATTATTATTCTTTTATTTTTACTTTAAGAATTTAAAACATTTTATTCGGCAAAATCGCCACACATGGCAACCAAGATGCTTATTTCACACACTTTTTTCACTACAGGGGTTAATATTAGGTAAAGCTTTCTGCGTGGAGAACATAAAAAATCTCTTAAATTCTGGGAACGGAAATAAAGTGGAGTTTCAAAGTTTTAAAGTGGACTATCATTTATTCTATATTATTTTACATATCTGTGTAAAATTTCAGGCTGACAGGTCCATTTTTGTGGAATTGTATACTACCCAAATCAACAAATTGACAAACAGAATTTCATTTTTATTTATAAGATAACCTACGCTTGTTTTTAAAAATACCCTCTCATTAAATTGCGCCAAGCGCTAGAATCATAGAAAATCTGACACACTTTCAGATTTTTAAATACGCACTAAAGTGCTATATATAAAAAGAGTTATAATCCATGGGTCTTCCCTATTTTCGTTCCTTCTTTCATTAAGTTGGAAAGTGTATCATTATTCATGAGTGTGATTAAACAAAATTAAAATTGATATTTCTAACATCCTTTTTTCTGGATGTAATACATTAGATGCAGAAAAGCTGCTCAGAAAAATGCACAATTCCAACTGAATGAAAATTTCAAAAACTTATCCGCAGGTGTATTCATAACCCAAATAGCAGACGATTAAATTCCGATAAATAGCACCAAGCGTTAGAATCCTCCTCAAAATCGCGAGAATTCTGAAGTTAGATCGCTTGAAATCCCTTAATAACTGCATTATTTTCGCACGGATCATTAAAATTTAACGCTGTATTCTAATAAAACCTTTGCACTTGTTTTCAAAAATCCGTTTCCTTAAGCTCTCAGTAAATTGCGCCTAGCCGGAAACTGTGCAAACCGCTAGAACTCCCTTTCTCGGCATTTGAGCCATTTTATTTTTTCGCCAAACTAAAAAATTTTAACATATTAGCCTCGGAAATCTTCAATTCTTATTGTTTTGCGTATAAAACATTTCATTCCTGCTCCGATTTCCCATGCACACGATATTATAATTAAAAAAAATATAACCTTACGAATATAAACTAAAAAAAAAAAAAAATCATTATTATTCTTTTATTTTTACTTTGAGAATTTAAAACATCTTATTCGGCAAAATCGCCACACATGGCAACCACGATCCTTATTTCACACTTTTTTCACTACAGGGGTTACAATTACGGAAAGCTTTTTGCGTGGAGAACATAAAAAATCTCTTAAATTCCGGGAACGGTTGGACTTTCAAAGTTTTAAAGTGGACTATGATTTAATCTATATTATTTTACATATCTGTGCAAAATTTCAGGCTGATAGGTCCATTTTTGTGGATTTGTATACAACTCAAATCCACAAACAAACAAACAAACAAACAAACAAACAGAATTTCATTTTTATTTATAAGATTTTGTATGAGATTTTAAAGTGGCATATGTTGTGTGAGTGAATGAAGAGAAATAATAAAAAATATGAATGCATTAGTAAAATGAGTGTTTCCTTTTAAGCTGTAAAATTTGGGAATCTAGTGTTGTTCATATTTGATTTGCATGAAAAATATTATGTGTCATTTTTTTATAAGTTAAATAAAATGATTTTAAAGAGCAATGGAGTAAAATATGTATTTTCCCCTATAAATTTTAATAAAACGTTTATTTTAAGATAATGTCTTAGTTTAATAAACATTTAGAATGTTTATATTTACTGAAAAATTCTATACGAAACCAGCTAGGCTATTTTTTAAATCAGTGTAGAAGATATACGGGGCGGGGCGTTCGTTTTTTTTTTTTTTTTTCAAGAATTTATCTAAAATGTGAAGGCTGTAATTTTCGCAATTGGCTGGGTTTAAGAAGACATATCTCCGCGGAGTTTTTCTTAGCTTCTAATGTTAAATTCCTATTAAGTGTTTAATGCTAGTCCATTTATTAATGCAAATGATACTTCCATATTTAATTGCATTAATAAATACGTATCCGCAATTATTATATTTCCAAATTTTATACATTACAATTAAAAATAAACGCCCCAGCAAAACATAAGTAAAAGTTGCATTGTAGGGTAATGAAAAAAAGCTCTTTGCAGTTACACAAGGAAAACAAAACACACTTTAAATTCACTCTAAATTGAAACTAAATGATCTGTATAATGAATTTTGAATTTTTAAAAAAAATGACCTTTCAGTATAACTATTTCTGTAGTGTTTATTTAAGGCCAATAAGTTTTCATGCCTTCCATAAATAAAAATTAATGACTTGATACCGTTTGCTTTACATGGGCGTCCAGTCCATATAACTTTTTGTAGGGAGGGGGTAGCAAGTCAAGGAGTCCTGCCCCAAAAAGATACTATATTTTAGTGTTGAACTACATTTACGTTATACTAGTATGTAAATTATTATGGTAATATATCTTTTTTTGGAGAGTTCTCCCTGCCCATAGGTATGCGCGCCCATGTTGCTTTATGCATTCGAGTTGTTCCAAATTATTTAAATCCTTCTTCTGGACGGATTGTGAATCAGTGAATAGTTTACAAAACTACCAGCTCAGTTATATACTATATTTCTGAAATGATTACAACCATAGACGTTTTATTTCAAATAATAACTTCTAAATATTCATTTATCATAAGATTTTAACTTCAAGTAATACAAAATAATAAGTAAATATTACTTTGAACAATGATATGCTGGTGCAGTTTTTCCTGCTACTTTTAAATTGGATGTTTTTCACGGAATAAGTAAAGTTGCTTAATATGAAGAGCAGCGAAAAATGCAGGTTCTTATTATCGCATGGACAAATCGGATTCTCCTGAAATATTCTATTTTATATCAAAATTTTATGAAAAATAAAACAAATTTCATGGATGGGCATGGGGGCCCCCAAATTCATCCATCCCGGGGGCCCTGTTGGTCATAATCGGACCCTGGAAAAATGAGCATAAATAAGAAAATTTTCTGTAAAATAATCAGATTAACTTTTCTTACAATCTATTGGAGTATTTCAGAAATATGTTGAGGATTTTCTTTTCTTTTTAAAAAGGTACATTAAGATATAATAATAAATTTATTACGCTGCCGACCCTACTAAAAGTTATCAAACTAAAAATAGAAAAAAAAAAACTCTGCTGTTCGATCCTCGTCAGGGGGAGACCCCCTCTCCGAACCCCCCTCAATTTTTAGTTTCATATTAGAACGATATTAATGGACTATGTCATTTTATCTCTCGTGTATTTCGCCTGGTAACCCTATGTTGAAATTTTTAGGAGTGTAACCTATTGATAGAAAAAAACATGGGATGCCTATTCTACAGCTTACGAAATAGTGTAACAATAGAGTAAAGCTGTTGTGAACTAATAGTATTTAAATATATGTAAAAAATACATGGGAAGCCTATTCCACAGCTTACGAAATAGTGTAACAATAGATGAAACTGTTGTGAACTAATAGTATTTAAATACGTGTAAAATTGTGTCGCATACTTTTATGTCGCATATTTGCGACCCATTTTTCAATAAAGGGTATTGAGAAATAAAATAGCCTAGTCATTAAAAAAGAATAGAAAGTGAACTTACTTCCATCATCCATTTCGTGAGTATCCTCCTCATATGCGGCTGAACCTCATCTTGGACCTCCTTGAAGTAACACCGGTTATTCACAAATCGGAACCTTTTACCGTCCATCCTTTCCACTTTAATCAATTGCTGGAGGACGCGAGGGTCCCCATTTAACACGGGGTCCCCTTGCGCGACGGGGCAAACCATCTCATTGCACCACATGACTGAAGAATCCATGGCGGGGGGGCCCTTTAAAACTCCGTTTATGAGAACAAAATTCAATTTGCCTCGCGATCCCTCCGTTGCACCTCACTCCTAAATCGTGACTGATAGAAACTCAGGTCGGTGCTTCCGTTTTCGTTCGGAGCAGCAGCACTATTTGGGGGGAAAGAATTATTTTCGGGGGGGGGGGAATGGAATGATGGAGGGTGCCTGTTTTTTTTCTCTCTCTATCCCTTCTCACCCCCCCTTCCTTCTCTTTTAGCTTTTGATTACTTTTACCGTCTGCCGTAGGATGATGATGATGAGGATCATGATTTGGTCGCCAATGTGACGCCAACTGTTTTACGCAAAATAGGCTTTCGGAAATTTCCTTTGTGAAGGATTTTGGAAGCGAAAGTTTGTTACATTATTATTGACTAGTTATTTACAATTAAATATATTATAATGTTTTAAAGTACGTATTAATTACTATACGGAGTTTTAATGATTTACTTCAACGTTGCCATAAAATAATGAATCGATGGATTTTTTTTTTATTGAAAAATGTTTATTTTTAAAATAAAAAAAAAAAAACAGTTTATAACGAAAGAATCTTTTAAATTGTGAAAGAGAACAATTTAGGTAAAATTAAGTTTTTTTAATTTATAAATTACGAAATTCCTTGTTACGCATTGACGAAATTTAGCATTTTGCGTGTTTAAAATATTGTAAATGAAGTTATCCGTTCTATTAATTTTGTAAGTTATATTCCAGTGCAATAAAAATACACACACGCCCCAACTAATAAATGAATATATATTTTTTAATCACTAAAAGTTTTAATTACTGTAAAATTCAGCATCGATTGATTTTTTTTTCGAAAATTTAATGTAAGCATCAAATTACTAAATTTTATCTGTATATACAGGGATTGATTTCTAGCAAATAAAAAGTGTCGGAGCTGTAATATTCTCTATAGCTCATGATCATACTCAGTAGCGTACTGTAAACCCCGGTGACCCCTACAATACGGTTACTATTAAAACAATGATAATTCAAAGATTTTCCCATGAACTAGTATTGCACAAATAACCTTATTTCACAGAGCAGTGAAACGAAATGAAATAGTCTGAAATTAGCCTGTAGAAATGTCAACAATACACATCCCTCCTCTCAGCTCCTCTGAATTTTACTTAATATGTAAAAATTCACTCTGAAAAATGAAGTACAGGAGCTGAACTCCTATACAAATTAAGCCCCGTGTACATATATTAAAATATTTGTTTCTGTGTGTAATTTATTACTCTTTAACCCTTTGAGGCGCAACCCTTTCCCAATGCTGAAAAAAAGGCAGCCGTTGCCATCGCTCGACTGAACTACCAGCAAGATGGCGGACGATCGAAACGTTCATCGCGTGCCACAGATCTAGAGAACCTTTTTTTGACGCAGCTGGCAGTGCGCGAGCACAGCCTATAGAACATCTATCTATAGCTAAATTTCATTCTATTTTCTTAAGTCATTTCTGAGTGATACTATAACAAACATTTTCACAATTTTTACAGAATGTCAAAATCTGTGAAATATTTCAAACAATTTTGGCGTCTATCTATATTTTAAATTAACATGCCATCTAACACAATTCCAAACTTCATTCTATTCCATTGCCGTTTTTCAGGTAGGGAACAAAGTTTTACTCACTTTTCACAAATTTTCTCGAAATTTCAAAATCCAATCAAAATTTTTAAAAAGATTCGACGTCTATAGTTTAAGTTGAATGGCTACCTATCATGTTACCAAATTTCGTTTCAATTGCGTTAGTGCGGTTATGCGTGTTGCTGGAACAAAAATGCACCCATTTTGAATAAATTTTCCTAAAATCTCAAAATTTATTCAAAAAAAATTTTTTTTAATGTGACTATAGTTTAAGATGCACGTTCACCTGTTGTGTCACCAGATTTTATTTCATTCGCAATTGTCGTTATTAAATGTAGAGTGAACAAAATTTTACGCATTTTGAAACGATTTTCACAAATACTCAAAATCTAATCTTTTTTTTTTTTTATTCGACGCCTGAAGTTTAAGTTGAGTGACCACCTATTATGTCCCCTTATTTCATTTCATTTGCTTCAGACCTTTTACATAAGTCGTCGCGGACAGAAAGGCAGACAGACTATTTTTTACGGTCGTACTGTGATCCCAAGTGCTTGAAACCGATAGAATTTGTAAATATTTGACTCCTAAGTAATATACAGAGAAAAGTCTAATATTATTGTGATTTTATTTTAGTTTCATTATTTATTTATTTATTTATCTTATAAAATTATGATGAGCATCACTTTTAGATTTAAAGAAAAAATGTGTTATTATTAATTCATGTTTTTAATAATATGAACACTCCGTAAAGAATTATTTTTTGTCATATAAAGTTTCGGAAAGTAAAATATGAATATCCTTATCCTTGGTGGCAATTTTAGTTCCGCATGAAATATTCCATCTATTTCAATGATATATACTAGCGATAATTCGCCAAATATTGAACAGAAACTGTGATGCCAAATGACATCAAACTACCGTGTTTTGCCATTGGTGCAAAGTTATGCAATTGCTACGTCATGCTAACAGCTGATTGGCGCAGGTAAGTTGCCGCACACCTGAGGTTTAAAGGGCTTTTTACTACAAGCGGATGACGAAATTTTACTACGATTGTAGAGTATTTTTATTTTTTTTTATTTTTTAAGGTGAAGAAAGTCTTTCCTCAGCATCCTGCTTTACTTATTTTACCCTCAAGTGAAGTAAATGATGTATGTTTACGTGCACTTTTAAAAATGACGTTTATGATACAAGATTTCAATTAATTCATTTAAAAGGATGATATAATATAAATATAAACGTAACAATCAAAGAAATTTTTATGATATATTTTTATTTTATTTTATTTATTTTTGTGCGTGTGAATCCTGTCATGTTACGAATATAAGAAATCAAAAATTAAAAGTTTTTATTAATTATTTAGTTTAATTCCGTCGTTTAGGAGTTAGTATTTAATGCAACTTTCTAAAAAAGCCAGAATTTTTGTGAGCATTAGCATTAAAAAGAATGGAATTAATATATTGGCATAAGTACAGAAAACAAAGCTATAAAATCTGTGTATTGTTAAAATATTACAGGTTAGAGAATATCTAAGTGCTGAGAGTGCTAACTGTGTATCTAAGTTAGAGAGTATCTAAGTGAAATTCTCAATAAAGAAAACATTTTATTTTAAAAATTAACGTTTTATTTTAGTAAAATGAGCTTTTAAAGTCAATAGGTCAGTCCTCGCCTGTAACTTTTTTTTTTTTATTCACTGAAGGTATTTTAATATTATAATATTATGCCTCAAGAAAATATTGCACAATTTTAACAAAAGCTAAAAAAAGCTAAAAAACATTAAAAAAAAATCGGTGAGATTTGTTTACGTTGAATAGCCAACTAGTATATTAACCCCAGGCGCCTTAAAGCGATCCCCCCCCCCCCCAATCTCAAAAAAGGGGGGGGATACAGTTTTTGCGAAGTTGAAAAATGTATTCAAATTTTTCAAAAATTTACAACATTTATATTTTGTTGCTAATCATGTTCCTAAATTTCACTCTACAAAATCTCAGAATCTATGAAATATTTAAAAAAATTCTTTTGTAAAAAAAAATTCTATAGTAAAAAAAATTCTAAGTAGCTTGCCGCCTAACATTATTCCATGTTCTATTCCATTGCCATTTTTCAGAAATGGAAGAAACATTTACTCAATTTTCGTTAAACCTCAAGATCTATATTAAAAAAAAAAAAAAAAAAATTGAAGTACTTTGACGCCTCTAGTTTACGTGACCATGTATGATGATTCTAAATTTTATTTCATTCGCTTCAGTGGTTTATACATGATGGACAAACAAGTATTTACAAAAAGAACTACGGTATAAAACATAGGGCTCCGTCCATATATGACGTCACGCTTTTTTTTTCCAATATTTTTGATTCCCTTTTGTTACAAAGTGTCACATTTTACCAAAACCTTCCCCAACCAACCCTCGTCACAAGTAGCGCTATATCACTTAAACGTACACTTGCACTGCAAAAACAAAGCATTACGTTATATATACTATTTCATATTTAAGTTTTAAATTTTAACAACACGTTTTAATGACAATGTGAGCTTAACTTTTGTTAAGGGAATTTTTTTTTAATTATATCATTTGAATGAACCCCGAATGTCTTTTTTAAAAAGCAAAGGATGTAAATGCGTAAAAGAAAATCACGTGAAATTTGTTAGACCCTCCATATATTTCCTTTGCTTGAAACGATGCAACAATATGGCGTAATTGTCCCTCTTAAATATTTCTTACTCCCAATAGGTAGTAAATACTCGATTTTTATGTATTTACTAGCTGAAGTACCCGTTCTTCGCACGGGAAAGAATGGACTTTTTGATATTACGATTTACGGTGATTACTATTTATTGTAATAAAGAGATATAGCAAAATGGATATCGCTTTATATTGTGTTCAATAACCATGCATACCGAATTTCAAGGCAATCGTTTGTACGGTGCAGAGGGTCATGCGGCGTAGCGCAATCTAGTGGCGAGTTTTAGCAAAACGGATACGGCGGAAATATTCTTCGCATTCAGATATCGATGAATACGAAATTTCAGGACGAACGGCTGGACAGCCCTGTGAAGTTCATGTGTTGACGCGACATCTAGTGGCAAATTATATAGGAAAATGGATAGCGCCAAACTCTTCCCCGTGTTCAAATATCTATGTATACCTATTTTCATAGCGATCAGTTGCACAGTCAAGAAGTGATGCACTGCAGCGCGATCTAGTGGTTAATTAATGATTTGCTACAGTGCCGTCAAGTGGCGAGTTATAGCAAAATGGATAACGCCAAAATATTCTCATTGTTCAAATAGCTATGTATACTGATTTTCATAGCGACCGTTTGAATGGTCAAGAATTTGGCCTGCTGCAGCGTCATCTAGTGGCGAGTTAAAATAATAATGCATTGCAGTGCCATCTAGTGGTGAGTAACATCAAAAGGAACACAGAATATATTCTTCGTGCTGAAATGTGTAAGTATAAGAAATTTTATGCCGGTCGGTCGAACGGTATAGAAGTTGATGCGTTGCAGCGCCATTTAGCGGCAAGTTACAGCAAAATGGATAGTGAAAAATATTCTCCGTGTTCTAATATCCGCGAGTACCAAATTTCATCGAAATCGGTTGGACGATATTCGCATAGTAAACGGCTAAACGGAATAGAATTCGACGTTCTGCTGCGCCACCTAGTGGCATGTTAGAGGAAAACGGATAGCATAAAAAGCTTCTCAATGATAAAAGACTTAGGTGAACCAAATTTCATGGTGCAACGGTGCTAGAGTTTTTCAACCTCATACACACATACCAACATTCATTTTTATCTATAACCAGTGTCATTATATATCCCAGTCTCAAATAACATCCAGTTTCAAATCTAAGCCTCGCCAAAGCGCCAACATACGCCATTGTGCAAGCGTTTGTTCAGGAAATCATTCGAAGCATTGACTTAGCAGCAATCAATATGGAAAATGGTTCGACCGCGAAAAAGTAAAGCAAGCCTTTATTTCAAAAGTGAAATCCCTTAATACAGCCGAAATTTTTAAAATTATCAACTATAACGTGTTTTATTCATCGTTACTCCGATGTAGTAAATGAGATTTCAATTTTCTGAAATTTGGCGGAATTCCCCCAACTTAAATCAATGTACTCATTTGGCGAGAATTCTGGAGATAGATCGCTTGAAATCCCTTAACAACTGCATTATTTCTTCACGGATCATTAAAATTTAACGCTGTATTCTAATAAAACCTTTACACTTGTTTTCAAAAATCTATTTCCTTAAGCTCTCAATAAATTGCGTCAAGCCGAAATCTGTGCAAACCGCTAGAACTCACTTTCTCAAAATCGGCATTTGAGCCATTTTATTTTTTCGCCAAACTAAAAAAAATTACCTATTAGCCTCGGAAATCTTCAATTCTTATTGTTTTGCGTATAAAACATTTCATTCCTGCTCCGATTTCCCATGCACACGATATTATAATTTAAAAAAAAATAACCTTACGAATATAAAAAAAAAAAAAAAAAAAAATCGTTATTATTCTTTTATTTTTACTTTGAGAATTTAAAACATCTAATTCGGCAAAATCGCCAAAAATGGCAACCACGATCCTTATTTCACACTTTTTTCACTACAGGGGTTACAATTACGGAAATCTTTTTGCGTGGAGAACATAAAAAATCTCTTAAATTCTGGGAACGGGTGGACTTTTAAAGTTTTAAAGTGGACTATGATTTATTCTATATTATTTTACATATCTGTGCAAAATTTCAGGCTGATATGTCCATTTTTGTGGATTTGTATACAACTCAAATCCACAAACAAACAAACAAACAAATAAACAAACAAACAAACAAACAAACAAACAAACAGAATTTCATTTTTATTTATAAGATTTACCCGTTTTGAGAATCTTATGTATTCGTATCTGCTATTTTTACGGTGATGTGAGTGAGTGAACTCGATAGCTCCTAAACGACGCGTTCGATTCAGCTCAAATTTAGTATATACATCAGGGGCGTAGCCAGGGGGGGGGGGGGGATATCGGGATATATCCCCCCCGAAATTTTTGGATTAGTGATGAAATTCCGTCTATTTATACACATATAAGTTCATATCCCCCCCCCCCCCCCGAAAAATTTTCCAGGTGCATATCACCCCCCGAAAAATTTTCCTGGCTACGCGCCTGATATACATCATACCCCACGTTCGCATGACCGGTATTGACTTTGGTGTGTATAGCGACACCAAACTAAGTTTTCTTACAGGACTACAAAAAAGAATTCTTTTACATTATGGCCGGGACGAATATTCTTGAAAGTGCACTAGTGTCTAAACGGTACATTCGATTGAGCGCATATTATATTGAGTATATATGTTACAGGTCACGATCACAGGGCCTAGATAAATTTTGGTGTGTGTGTGTGTGTAGAGCTGATTTTGTTCACAGGGTTGTAGAAAATAATTCTTATGCATTATGGCCTGTGGACGCAAATCATTTAAATTGTTCTAGTGTCTAAATGCTGCATTTGGATAAGTTAAATTCGATATGGATATTATAAATAACCGTCACCCAACCTGCATAGATTTGGCTGTGTGTAGGGCTTATAGTTTCTGTGCAGTTACAAAAAAGAATTCTTATACAGTACAACCTATAGGCGCAAATTTTTGAAAGTGTGCTAAGGGTGCATTCGACTAAGCTCCAATTAGGTACTCATATTATAGGTTACTGTCTTACATTTTATGTAGATTTTGGTGTGTATGCGGCTTACAGTTTTTTTAAAGGACTACAAAAAAGTATTATATATTGCGACCTATGCACAAACAACATTTTTTCATTAGACCCATGGTAAGAGTTTAATCAGCAAGTACAGTAATTTTTACAAGAAAATCACTTTTTTATACGCAAGCAAACTCGAGCAGTTCTATATATATTCTCCGAACTTTGGGTTTGAAGAGAAGTTGTCGAAACAAAAACTGAGTTTTGCTTTGTTGCGTTGTAAAAAGTAGTTACCATTAACTATTTATCAACCAACGCAGCTCCAAACAAAGATCAGCATTGTTGATTCCGTTATTGTTTTTTCAAGCAATTGTTGTTCACAAACCATTGGAAAATTATTGTTCTATTGTTTGAAAAATATAACAGAATTAACAATGCTGGTCTTCGATTGGAGCTGTGTTGGTTGTTGGTTGATATTTCACTATTAGTAGCATTGTTTTGACTTATTGTTGAAATAAAAGTTGGTAAATAGACAATGATAACTACTTTTTATTGAAAGCTATTAGAAGGAAGTAATAAATTTTTTCTTCATCTGTCAGAATTTCCCCTTGCCAAAATTACTGAAGCTACCTATACGAAATTGGGCATGTTCGCGAGATTTTTAAAATGGGTGCTAGAACAAACTTAACATATCCCTCGTAATCTCATGAATAAAAAAGGATATCCATAAAATTCTTGTTGTAGAATACAACACTACCTAAAAATCAATTCAGAACATTTTGAAATTCGTCCACCTATTAAGTGGGTACACGGCAACCCTCCCCTTTTTCCTCAAATCTTTCTCAGGAGGGGGGGGGGGGCGACTATAAAATTGTCGATTTAAAATGTAAGAAATGGGAATATATTGTTTGTGCACAACTTTTCTACTTTCAGGAACTTGTTGAAAATGCAGAGTTGCGAATTTCTCCGAAATATAATTAACCTCTTTTTTTGGAAAAGTATGCATTTTAAATATTTTTGTTAATCGGCTCGCACATTAAATTCCCAAGTTTTGCTATATTCTAAGCTAAAAATTACTGCGTGTGTGTGTGCTTTAAGATTATGAAGTGCGAACTTTACCTACAATCTTCATTGTTCTTGGATGAATAAAATAATTTTCAGGACCGTTATGTATGATAATTTTTATTATTATTTTCTTTTTTAATAGTGCATAAATTTTGGAATCCCTTTTCATATTCGGAGAAAAAAAAATTGATTTGGAGCAACCTGGACCTTCATCCGTCGAAATTGATTTGGGACAACCTGAGCTTTTAATTAAAAGCGACTTGCAATCTAGGTAACTTGCAATCGGATCCTTTATCAATCGAAATTGGGATCAGTGTACCCCGGTACTTCACCATTCAGAAATGATGAGCCGCAGCCAGGTCCTTCAGCATTATTTGCTACCCATGTGAGTGCTTTTTTTTATTATTAAAGTTTAATATTTATGCAATAATAAGAAGCATATTGTTTAGAAAAGTAATGCTTATTTTATTAATTGTAAGATGATTCAAAAAAATGAGTCAAACGAATAGAGTGTAAACTTTTTTATTTCGCATTAGACGACTTTGAAAAATCAGTCAACTCCGGTTATAGTGAACTTTCGGCTATAGTGAACGCAAATCGTTAGTCCCGATACACTTACATTAGAAATGTGCATACTAGAGATGAGTTCGGGCTCATTTTTTGAAGCCCGAGCCCGAGCCCGAAATTTCAGCTAAAGATAAATAAAATTCAAAGAAATAATTCTTTGATAGAATACAATAAATTTTGCCGTTTGTGCAAATTAAAGACAAATAGAGTTGCAAATTTTGAATGCACTTTCTAATTCTTTATATCTATGTTTATGAAATAATGTCCGATCTCATGACTCACTAAGCAATAGAAGCCGCCGTTCTGAAATACCCAAAGAGCTTCACGCACCTTCTAAGCACCCGTGTCGCTATTTTTTTTATAAGTACTTTTGTTTTCCATATGAATCACTTTTTAAAAATCTGTTTAAAGGAGTATATTCAATAAAATAGAAATTTTTCACGAGCCCGAGCCCGAACGCAATTGTGAATTACAGAGCCCGAGCCCGGTTCGGGCTCGGGCTTTCGAGCCCGTCTCATCTCTAGTGCATACCAGTTTTGGGATTTAGTGAACATGACTTCGGTTATAGTGAACCTAAAAACTGAACTTCGAAAATTCTGGAAATGACGGAGATGAAGTTTTTCCATATCTACATTCTCAAAGATTGTCTCTATTGCATTCGATGAGCCAGTTTCGCGATTTTTTTTATTTAAATCAGGTTTTTTTTTATATTTAAATCGGATTTTTTAAAATATGTTTTAAAAATTCCTAATATGAATTTATTTTGCATATTATAAAAGTAGTATGACATTTTAAACAATATATATAAAATATATTTTATGTTATTTTAGCTATTATTATAATAAGTGCATAGATAA
The DNA here is from genome assembly GCA_038373885.1 of Cheiracanthium punctorium. Classification (NCBI taxonomy): domain Eukaryota; kingdom Metazoa; phylum Arthropoda; class Arachnida; order Araneae; family Cheiracanthiidae; genus Cheiracanthium; species Cheiracanthium punctorium. Next base: position 129,898 of record JAWZYV010012016.1, read on the forward strand.
ACAAATTTTAATATGAAAAAATTTCTTTCTCTTGATCATATATATATCATCAAGTAATGCTCCACCTTCTTCTACTTTATTTGAAGCAGTATACCCTGGCCTTAAAGCAAAAATCATCTTTTTAAATTGGGGATGATTAACCTGATGAAAAGCAGAATGGGTGGCATAAATATATCTTGCCACTTCCTCATCTAATATTTGCTTTTGAGTTTTAGTGGTCTTTATGACATAATCATTCATGCTGTTCTTAAGAACACCAACATCATTTTCTATCTCACTGATTTTTCTTTTCATAGGTTTGGCTGCCTCAGATTTTGTACAAGTTAAATTGTTTCTTGAGGTTGATCACTATTAATATTATTTCTGTCAGAGGAGAAACATTTATCTACATGTGCTTTCATTCTGGCTACTAATCCCATCCTAACTTTTCCACAGTTCTTGCATTTGGCTTTAACACCTTTTCCAGAAACTGTGTGCTCTTCACTTTAAAGTACATCCAAATATTATCTTTCTTCCTTCCTGCCATTATCCTTGTACTTTAGCAATAGCTCTCTGAACACGGAATCCTAAACAAGTGTGTTCTAAAATCCTAACTAATATTATAAATGCGAAAGTGAGTTTGTTTGTTTATGACGCTTTCACGCCTAAATTGCTGAATAAATTATGATGAATTTTGATAAAGTAGTTAAAAAACTTTGTAAAAACACACATAAGAAGTAATAGGTAAGAGGATACTTTATCGTTTAACACCAGTATTTTGAGTGATTTTTCAGATGAATTTTGGTTTTAGATATAGATAGGACCCTGGAGAAGGTTATAGGCTTAGAATTTTAGATTTTTAATTACTTCTTTAATTATTAATTAAAAACCGTTTTTACGTTGCCATGCTTGGCGAGTTTCGCCCGTATCAAGTGATTCATGTTTTGAGCTAACAAGAATGCTATTACCTTAATGAAGAAGCACGTGCTTCTGAAAAACATTAAATAATACGAAAATTATGCCAGCTTTATGCCAAATCTACCTATCTCCAATAATAAAAATGAATGTTCTCGAGACAAATCTACAGAAAGCAGAGCTTTGAAAATTCGAGCATGACTGGGCCCATGACTTCGGTAAAGTGTACCTGAGGCTCAGAAATTTTAATTACTTTTCTAACTATTAATTAAAAACCGTTTTATCGCCCGCACAAAATGATTTATGCTTTTGAAATAAAACAGAAATTCTATTTGCAAAATCACATGCATTTGGAAAACATAAATAAGTATGGAAATTATAATGATTTTACGCCAAATTAAAAAGCATAAATAAAGTGTACTTACGTATTATCCCGCCAAGACGAGCAATTTTTTGCCGAGATAAAAGCCGGACACATGAAATTATTAATGGTTTTGAATACGTTTGGCAACTCATTTGACGAAAAAACAGTTTGGCGGAAATGAGCGACGGGATAATAAGTAAGTACCATGGAAAGTCCAGATGTGTTTCAAGTTCGTAAATTTCCAAATCCTACCAATAATATAAATGTGTACGTTTATGTTTTTGGATGTTTTTGACTGAATCACACAAAAATGGTTAGAAAAATTTAATGAAGATAGCTTATGCCCTGGATTAACATACAGGCAACCTTTCAAGTATATAGCATAAATAATTCTTTTACAAAGACACTCAAAATAATGCTAATGCATTGCGCTCTATCAAAATTTTGCAGCTACTAAACCGATTTTAAAATTTTTTTCACCGATTGAAAGTCCTAGGCCTATATGTTGAATTCCTCTGTGTGGACTTTTCTAAGGGATCCTAGCGCGTATTTTCGCGAGGTTTTGGGAAAAAAAACACGGAAAACTGCGAGCGGCTGGGTCGACAGGCGCGACTTGGGTTTGAACCTGGCACCTCCCGCATTCCAGTTTTGAAAGCAGAACCTCTTATACACTGGTGGGACCCTGGGTGTTATAGGCTACCTTTTATGCATATATCACAAATAGTTCTTTTACAGGGATACTCATAAGAATTACATTACGCTCTATGTGTATCTCTGTAAGTGCTGAACCGATTCCAAAACTTTTTTCACTGATAGTAAGCTACATTATTCTTGAGTATTATAGGCTGAAATTCATGCATTTAGCGCAAATAGTTCCTTTACAGGAACACTCAAAATAATTCTAATACATTACGCTCTATGGGCATCTCTTTAACTACAGAACCGATTCTAAAACTTTTTCGCTAATAGAAAGCTGCACTATTCCTGATTAACATAGGCTAAAATTCATGCATATAGTATAAATATTTCTTTTACAAGAACGCTCAAAACAGTTCGCAAATACTGTCGTAACTGTCTCTATTCGCCAAATGCCTGAAAAAAATCTAAATTTAGTAATTCTGCATACTCTCTTATTTTAAATGAAGTATACTAACATGCATTATACTTCATTTAAAATAAGTAAAAAGGCAAATAATATTTAAATGCAGTTTCTTTTGTCGCAAACATATTTGTTATTCACACATGCTTCGTTTCTCTCGGGACCTAATTCTAAAGCCGACGCGGACGAAGTCGCGGATAGCCGCTAGTCTGAAATAATTCTAGTGTTGCCAATTTTCCTGATCAAATTTCTTTTGTTTTCACACTGTCACACTCAAAAGTCACCCCCCCCCTTACCTTGAAGGATTCCCTAAACAACTGCAGTGCCATCTAATGCTATTATAAGAAATTAATTTCATTTGAGTGTTGAAGATTTTTATTTAGATTACATTCTATCAATACAAAATCCATTTTTGAAAAATGATTTTAATCACTGATTTTTTTTTAAATCCCTTGATTTAAATCGTGATTTTAATCAAGCTGATTTAAATCAACGAACCCTGTCGATAAGTACACAAAGAGATTATCAAGCATCTGTTCCGAAATACAGGGGAATTGTCAGTGGCTAGGATAACATAGTGAAGGGGGGAGGGGAACAATAGTGCACTAGGATTCTTGACCGCTGTGAAACCAGGAATTTATTCATTGCAGTGATGCATACTTATCTTTAGCTGTCCAATTCCCTTGCAAAACAGCCCAAGTCTTGTGGTATGTATGCCTCCCAGTACTCTTTCTGCCCGATACCCCTAGTGCTTAAGTGCATAGCTCATCTGACAATTTTTAAAAGAACCATGCAACTTTTTTCATTCTCATTCTTGACCAGAAGGAAAAGACCACAAGCGCTTCCATCCAAATCATCAAACTGTGCCTCCCCCCCTAATTGTATTCACGCTTGCTATCCGGCGACATATGTAAAAGGGAATTCAATTCTTAGTCGGTTAGAATCAATGGCACTTTTCGGCCATTAAGCACTTAATAAAAAGTGGGTACATTTCATGGTGAACAAAAACAGACATGTCTCTCTTCTCCTTGAACAATTACGTTTTCCATTCCCGGTGCAATTGTTCAGGTTAAGGGTTTACCTCTACTTGCTATGGCTTGATGGGCTATAGCACTTTCCGGCCAATTGAATGGAATCTCCCAAATTATTGTAGCACTTAGGAGTCATAAGACATAAATACGGTTCATAATGTTTGATTTGCACACATATTCAATGCGGGTATAAAACACTATTTTTTACTTATGTATATAATGTATTCCTTGTTCATATTCGCTTATAGTGAACGAAATTTGAGGGTCCCCAGAGGTTCACTATAACCGGAGTCGACTGTATATATATATATGTGTATGTGTGTAGTATATATATGTAACTAAATTATAAATTAATTAATTAATTAAATGAATGGAAGTCTTATTAATTTTATGAATAGTGAATGTATATAAATGACGTGAATTTAATTGGATCAGAACAAAAAAAATTTTAGTTCTATGTTTCTATTTTTGTAGGTTTGTAACACTTGTATAAAATCATTCACAGTATAAAAAAAAGTTTAGCAAGACATCTCAAAATTTACGAGGGAAAAAAACCACATGTGTATAATGTGTTTCAGAACATGGCAATCTGCATTGACTCAAAAATTGTGTCGGAATTCGACTCCAAACAACATAAAAATGCATCCTCGTCCTCTGAAAAGAATTTTTTTCGGGTTTATAACAATGACGTATACGGAATGACCATGGAGAACGTCCGCAATCATGTGGGTGTTCAGCTGGTCAACGAGGTAGGTACTCGGGTTGGATAAGTTGGTAACGGCCGCCTACATTCAAAACGTTACGCATGTTTAATGATCATTGAATAGAGATTGAACGAGTGGAAAAAAAAAAACTGTTTCGTTAACCCTTTGAGGCGCAACCCTTTCCCAATGCTGAAAAAAGGGCAGCCGTTGCCATCGCTCGACTAAACTACCAGCAAAAGGGCGGACGATCGAAACGTTCATCGCGTGCCACAGATCGAGAGACCCTTTTTTTGACGACAGCTGGCTGTGCCCGGCACTACCAGCTGTCGTCAAAAAAGGGGTCTCTCGATCTGTGGCACGCGATGAACGTTTCGATCGTCCGCCCTCTTGCTGGTCGTTTAGTCGAGCGATGGCAACGGCTGCCCTTTTTTCAGCATTGGGCCATCTATCCAGCTGTTCTCGCATTTTTCCATTTTTCAGTAGATGTCAGTGCTGTTAAAAATAATCGTGACACTATTTTTATAAAAATCCATCTATTCTTCGTGACTGGCAACAGTCAGAACGTCAGAGTTGGGTGTTCCCAGAGCGGGACGGGGTCGCCCGGGGGCTCCGAGCGGGATCACTGCGCCTTAAATGGTTAAATCGCCCCATCTACATAGGAATTTTAGAACTAAGGAAGCTTCACATGTACGATTTTCACTAGAATTGCCTTTAAACAGACACAAGGTGAGTGCGCCGTTCTTTTATTCACAAACATGAACTCACTTACATGCCACAATCAAAGAGAAGATTTTTTTTTATGAAGATCGAGCTGATTTCTTGGACACATCTGATTACCCAGCTGATCATCCTTTACTCGGCACTATTCGTAAAAAGAAAATCGGATGCTCTGAATGACGAATGAAAGTAAGCCAATAGTCGAATTTGTTGGACTTCGATCTAAGATGTATTCGATATTGGCTAGTGGTGATGAACAGAAGAGAAAACTGCTAAGTGGCTATATAGGACAGTCGTGAAAAAGGAATGACGATGTCATCACATCAGGATTGCCTAATGAATACAACATCAAACAGTCATGTTCCATCTGCAAAAACGAATAAGATAAGCCTCTCTAGTTTTGACGGTAAACGTTGAATTTGCAAGGATGGGTATTACAATATGCCTCACTCAATTTTTTTAATGTAATGCATTCGTCCACGAATACAGATTTCGATTACCATTTCTCTTATATATATACACACACACACACATTCTTTTTTTTTTTAAACTTTTAAATTCTTATAGTACTTTTTAGCTATATTATCCCTTACTTTGCTGTTCATTGGTTAGCTAGATTAGATTTTTTTTTCCTTTTCTTCTTTTTTCGTATCTTATTTTGTTGGTTAATATTTTACTCTAATTAAGGTAACATAATCATAAAAAGTACAAAACTACTTTAAAATTTCAATTCACGAGCCATTGCATGGATTTATTTATGTTTCAATTGACATGTTTCCTTTCAAGAGATGGTTTTCATGTAATTCGTAAAGAAGGGTGAGTTTTACTTATGAGCGCAGATAAAAACGTCCAAGTGTTCATTCTTTAGGATAGTTGTTTAACCAATCAACTTAACACTTTTGTTTCCCCATAGCTGACTTCTAAATAAGCTAGCATAATCATGAAAATTTACAAAAATAAAATTTTAATACCCGCACTTTAAAAGTATTTTTTATTTATTTACATTTTCCTTTCAAAAAAATGTTGTTTATCTCAAAAATACTATTGCATACAAATACAATTTGTCCCATTCATCGGGTATCCAAAAGCGTATGAATGCCCATCTAAAAACACGTGATTCATAAAGAAAGTGGAGTTTTACTTAGCGCAGGGAAAAACGCCAACGTTCATTGTTTTAGGTTGGTTGGTCAACCCATCAAGTGATCACTGTTTTAAGGTGCTTATAATTTTAGCCACGTCAGATTGTGAATCTCAGAATGTCTATTGGCTGTGCCGTCGTGTTAATTAGTTCTCTGCAGTAAGTATGCTTGTTTAGTTGATTACAACAAAACGTGTGTATGCGACGCAGAATCGAAACAGACACAGCCCATAGCCGCACTTAAATGTGAATCTCAAATGTCTAAGATTTTAAGCGTATAAAAACAGTGATGGGTTGACCAACTATCCTAAATAATGAAAGTGGGTACCTCCTTTTGTCGTTCTTACCTGCGCTAAGTAAAACTCGCACTTCTTTCCTAATTACATGTCGTCAGATGGACATTAATACACTTTTGGATAGCTGATGAATGGGAGAAATTTTATTTTTAATTTTTGCCTTTACTGGAATAGTAATTTATGAGATAAACACCATTTTTTGAAAAGAAAATAAATAGGAAAAAATCTGGAGTCACTCCACTCGACTTTCCGAACAAGATCATTACCAACCATTTAAATAAATTTGAATCGATGAATCATTCAAACATATATACCCAATGGAAGCTCCATCGAATGCGCCATTTAAACGCTAGCGCACTTTCAAGAATGTCTCCCCATACGCCATCATGTAAAAGAAATCTTGGTCGTAGCCCTGTAGGAAAACTATAAGTCCTATACACATCCAAATCAATACCGGTCATACGATGGTAGTTTATAACATGTATACTCAATTTGAGCTCAATAGAATGTACCGTTTGAAAGCTAGCGCACTTTCAAGAATGTCCCCCCATAGGCCATAATGTAAAAGGAATCCTTGTGGTAGCCCTGTAGAAAAACTATACGCAAGTCTTATACGCACCCAAATCAATACCGGTCTTGCGACGGTGGTTTATAACCTATATACCCAATTTGAGTTCAATCGAATGCACCGTTTAGAAGCTGTCGTGTTCACATACACACACACATACATACATACATCTCGTAAAAATAGCATAAATGAATTCAGAAGACCTCAAAACGTGTCCATACACCCAAATCTCGAAGTCGAATTTTTTCATGATGACAATACTTTCCTTACAGGGTACATGTTCGGAAAGTAAAAATAATGTAAAGCGCGTAAATCAAAATTTTGAGGTTTATTTTTTATTTTTTTTACTTTTTCATGATTACATTAGCTGAGTTATAGTGTCAGCTATGAAAATAAATCTAAGAAATAGTGATAACTTGAACAGCCATCCAACTATCCTAAATAACGAACGGAGCTGCATCCTTTGACATTTCTACTTGCTGTCAGAAAAACTCACCCTTCCGTCCTCTTACCCAAATTTTCCCTACTTTTCACTTCTCTTTCTGTACTATACTAACTCTACTGAAAATGGTGTATATAGTATGATTAAACATTAATTAAAGAGTTTTGTATCAATCACGAATAAAAAATACAACAGGACGATTGTTTCGCACGGTTCACCCTTCCTCGGATGCTAAAAAACCTTCATCCAGACATCCGTACAGGCAGTAGCCTTTTTATATGCAGTGTTTTCCCTTGCTTTTTTGCTCTTTCCAATATGGTAACCATACGCTGAAGTAGCCTTTGCCCCCCCCCCCTGGGAAATATTCTACCGGCGCCCATGCTGCCCGGGAATTGCATTTCTGGAAAAAATTCTCAGGCTACGCCCCTGCGTACCTTAACAACTAAACTTTGTGTGATGTGGAAAAACGGTTTTGGCCTTTTTCATAATGGTTTGAACGTTAATAAATAGGGGAGGGGGGGGGATCAGAAATATTATTTTATTTTCCCCAATGTTCACTCAGAACGTTTTGGTGGGGAACAGTTCGATAAACAGTTGTATTTAGCCGAACAAGGAAACAGTTAAACTGCACCACACTGTGCATGAACTTACTCATGGGAGTAGAAAATTCCTGTTCTTTTTTCAAATGAAGGAGGACTGGATTCAATACATTCTATAACACAGCAGGAGGGTTACGTGAATAGACCTACATCCAAGAGAAACCGTTGATCGGCGAATATTTTTAAACATACAGAAAAAATAATCGGCAAAAATGCTTTCTCTAAAAGAATTTTTATAATGTGGGAAAACTGCCATGAGTTTAAAATTGGCATCCTTAAGTGAATTTTATCGATGAGGGAGAAATCATGGCCCGACTTTTCAGTACTTTAATTGGAGCGTAAACTGAAAGTTTTTTTTTAAAGGTTTATTAAATATACTCAAAAGTAATCTATTCCAAAAACTGACTAAACCGGAATCCCATGGCTTTAAAAAAGAGAGGGACCGAGAAAGAAAAATTGCTTTTTTCTTTTCATACAAGGTCTTCCAGAAAAAAAAAAAAATGTGATTGACGTAACATATATCGAGGTTCCCAAACTTTTTCTCCGATGGAGCATTTTGGGGGCCCTTAAATTTTGACAGAGCGCATGTGTAAATTTGAGTCTAAGTCATAGGTTCCCAACATGGGCGATAACGCCCCCTTGTGGGCGTTTGAGGCTTTCAGGGGGGCGGTAAAAGACCCAGAGAAAATGAGGAGGCGTTGAAAGGGCACGGAGGGGCGTGGGAAGATTAACCAAATAGAGTCTAAAAAAGACTTAAAAATCACTCATAATTCATTTCTATCACGTGTGCGCAAATTCACATATTTCGATAGGAGACTTCGCTGTTGAGAGAAAGAGATACCTCTCTAATATACCTCTCTAAAACTTTTATTCCTCTTTTTTAAATGAAGAAGAAATTCTCTAGAGTTTCAATTCCAACAATATTCTATCTATTAGTAATTTTTTTTAAATTTAATTCTTGTTTTCACCATGCATTATGTACGCTCTTGTTTCTCTGGAGTGGGAAGGGGTGCGGTATTCAAATATTCCCTAGAAAAGGGGGCACCCGTTCAAAAAAGGTTGGGAACCTATGGTCTAAGTGAATTCGAAGCTGTAGCAACGAGATAGCTTATGTTTGGAAAACAGTTTATACTTAAAAGCTGTTGCGGAACGAAGGGTTTTTTTGTGTGAAATTTCTGCTTTAAAATGTTGGAAAATGTGAATCTATTGTCTAGACGCACTTCCTTTGCAATTAAGAACGTGTTAAAAAAAATGTGTTCGAATTTAAAAGACATTACTTTTCGGTACGCGTAGTACTAAGGGATGAACAACCTTTTTTAAAGAGAACTATAGTTTTTCAAAACAATGACAAGTTTTGAAAAACTGCAGTTATTCTAAAAGGTTTTTCCAATAGGGATGATATACAATTTTAAATGGTTTGAATGACAACACTGCGTATTCTTTTTTGAGATGTCTTGTGTCATTTGTGTTTAGTACGCTTTGCCATTGAGTCATGGAAAGATACACGCTGGAACAACGTTTCGAAATGATTAAATTGTTTCATCAAAATCAGTGTTCATACGTGAATACTGAGAGAAATTTGAGAATTCATGGACGACATTATTCAGTTCTTGTGATTGAACACATTGCGATCTCTGGGGATAGGTTAAGCCACACGTTTATGCTGATAACCCAGTTAACAATGGAGCCCTTAAAAACCGACCCTGGACGTGTTATTCGTGAAATAACACCCAATTTATGTGAAAGCGTGATGGAAAATGGGGTCGACAGAATGTGGTATGTACAGAGAAGTCGTGGTGCTCACATGAACGATATTATTTTCATACTTAATGGCATAATGTAAGCTTTAAAAAAAAAAAAAACTGTGCCTCACTGAATAATTTATGTCTTTGTTTTTTTAATTTTTAAATTGTATCACTCTTAATGGAAAACCCTTTACTATTCTTTATCTACCTCTTACAATAGAAACCACGCTCTGCAGTAAATTTTAAGACTTCTTTTCGAAAATAACCACGCACTCAAATCCTTTGAACAGCTTTAAAAAACAATCCAATAATTCCAATCCCTTTAAAAAATGAATAATGCTTCTACACCAGTTACGCTATGCATTTTCATGCATAATTAATCTTTTATCTCCTATGCAGGTTTTGGAAATAAAAATGCTCGGGTACAAAAGTAGCCTTTCAAAAACGGGCTAAGGGGCAACCCATGTAAAGAAAATATTGCAAAATAACGTACTTTTAATTTTTTTTGTCTGCTAATTTCCCATTTCCTATTGTTTGAGCTTTTATGAAAGAGCATAATATAGCTTGTGAAGAGACATTATAAGCCTTTCTGACTGTATGAGGTAATTGAATTTTTATTTTTTTTTCTAGCTTGGTTTCAATGCAATCAATACACCATTTTTGATGCCACGATTCCTGCGACGCCATTTTTGTTCTTTAAGTTTTGGATTTTTCTTGTTTGTTTCTTTTTTTTTTTAATTACATTGTTCGATGGTTATTGGATGGCTATCTAATTACTTTAAGCTTAGCTGTTTTACATTACATATATTTCTGAAGAAGATCGACCAGTGAAAGAAGTCCGCTTCTGACTACACAGCAATTGCACTATTCGTAAGGAAAAACCAGTTTTGCAGGCGTACACAGTTTTTCTTTTATTTATTTATTTTTTCCCGCTACATTCTCAAAAATCAAATAGGAAGAATTCAGTAGCATGGAAGAGGGGAAATATCGCTTTTTGTGATAATTTAGGATTTTAATTATTTACTACGAACAAATATATCCAGTGCACACACACACACACATGCGCACTCTTACTTTCATTATTTCAAGAATAATAATGAAAGTAAGAGTTCGAAAGCATATTACATTTTCAGTTTTAGTGGACGTTTCAAAAGAAAAGAAATGTTTCATTTCGATGAATTTTTCACTATTATTGGTTGGTAAAATTTGTCTTAACCCTTAAAAGCCGTGTGTTGTCTTTCGGCAGCATAACCAGTTAGTCCTTGTACAGTACTAGAAGAATAATATTGAAGCTCTAATGCCTAATGTTGCCAAAATATCATTAAATCAATTATCAACACATAGATTGCAGCACTAGTGCTGTTTAAGAATAAAGATATGTGTAATTTTTCAATTGTAGCTACATGCGATTTTTGTTTTGTTTGGAAGCTTACTAATACCCTAGTTTGTTCTGCAGTGATCCAGTAAAATTTTTATTTGGGAAAGCATTTTTATAACTGCATTTGGATATTCCACTTTAAATATTTGTTGTAGGCAGACTTTTGCGTGCGTTGCCAATTGGCAACAATAATCATAAAGTTCCACTAAGCGCGGAGACCAATGGACAGTTTTGGTTTCTGATTATGAAGAATAATTAAGATAGACTGAATATATTTGACTTAAATTTGAATGAAACTATTTACATTTTGTTGTTTATTTATTTCTTATTGTATGCAAGATATTTTTCTTCAAATTATTCTGTACAAATTACCAAACTGCAAAGGATACACAGTAACAAAAAAAGTGAATAATGTGTTGTTAGACTGTGTTTTAATAAAAATAATAACTGTTTCAAACATTCCAATACAATTCTTTAACTAAATAGTTGGTAATCATACTGTCAAGTATAATAAAAGAAAACTATTTTGCATTTCACATTGATTTTTGCAGTAAATTTTTGTATTTGTAATAAGAATTAATTACTTGTAAAGTACTTTGTGGAAATTCTTCATCACAGTTTTTAAAATTCATGTGAGTTTGATATTACAAAATTTTATTAAGAAAAAATTATTTTTTCAACTAATGCCCAGTGTTGCCGATTGCCAACAAACTGTTTTTTAGCCGTAAACCATACCTAAAACAAAGTGTGAATTTTAAAAGTATTTTCCCCACGATTTCCTTAAGAAATGAAAGCCGAAAACATTTTAAAATTTCCGCTATTTAAGGGATCACAGTATATTAATATATAATGTAAAGATTTACAAGCGATCAATGGAAAGTCTTCAATCAATATTTTATTTCAGCAGATCAAAATACAACTTAACTTTTTTTAATCAATAAATGTCATTTTATTACAAATAATAATAATAAAAGGCATTCTAATATTTAAAAAAAATTATACATTAACTTATAGCAACAAATGCAATGCATTTCAGGTGTCGAACTGAACGGCGGTCCGCTGGTCCCCAAAAATCGAAGCTTATGATTTAAGTTGAATCTTAGAAATTGGGATAATTCAAAGGCTTCTTGAAAAACAGGACATTTAAGGAAAATGTCAGAACACGGGGCTAAAAATTGCATCAAGACTAAAAGAAAAGTGAAAGACGTGATTGTATCACAGTTACCTCTCACTTATCGGACTTTCAGGGGACCGTAAAAAACAGTCGTATTAGTGAAGGATCGCCTTATTATGCAGGTTTAAAATTTTATATGTATTTTACTTTACCCATATGGAAAAACTAAGTTTTGAACACTAAGAACATATTTTAACAAAATGGTACATAAAGTATTTTAAAAAGTTCACAAAATACGTAGTTATCACTATGCTTTTTTACTGATAAGAATATTTTTTTATTATGAAATAATATTAGTTTGTCTCTGTAATCGACGAAAATAGAGAACGTATTATTTTAAGTCTACTAAATGAGCTATTTCTCGAATAATCAATTAGATAGACATAAACCATCATAGATTTCAGAATAACAGAGATTTTGATGAGAAATGTTACTCATTGATTATAAATTTTTACAGTAGTGACAGAATAGTGATAAGAAACGTGCATGATTTGTACTTTAAAGTTATAAAATGAAATCTTTGGTGAGAAATGTAAAATCGCCTGAACCGTTTTAAAGCGTCGTATAACTAACTGAGAGATATTCAGCATTTTTTCTTTCTCGTAAGGCATGGGCAGGGCCAAGTGAATTCTGCGTATAACCGAGGGTCGTATAAGTGAGAAATCACTGTATTTGCCGCTAATGTATTGAACAGCTTTTTTAGCGGACAAATTTCAGTCACGGTATGTGTTTGTTTAGTGTGTCCCCCCTTAAAGGCGGCACTTTAGGTCCCCTTCTGTAAATAAAATTTTTCAAAAGATTGCCAATTGCGGTGATAGCCAATTCTCAGGAAAATAGAGATTTTCTTGTAGTTGGATTTATAAAAACCGAAGACAGGCTTCAATCGATTCGAAAGTCATGTGTAATCGATTACAAGAATTGAATCGGATTGCAATTATTATCTATTTCTAAAAAGATTATGAAGGGTGAATGTTAATTTAGTAAACGGGCAGTAATATTAATTAAGTCAAACATTAAGAAAACTCCATAATGCAATTTTATCAGAACATTTCTGTAAAATTTGTAAAACATAATTTTAGTAAGCGATTACAGTGTACTATAAACACAAGACGTTTGGTCAAAGATCGACGCTACAGAGTAAGTTTAGAAGAATCCTTTTCCACGTGGTGACAATAATATGCGGGACTCTAAATGAAGTGGTCCCTTGTTCCGAGAGCACAAAATTATATAATGGACCAGTAGAATACAAAATTTGTTGGTCCGTCGGGCCAGTAATGTTTTATTTGTATTTTTCTTTCACACACTTTCCTCGTTTAGTTCAATACATGCCTTATAATTTGGTCTATTTAGTAATTTTATATTAGTTATTTAATTTTTTTAATTCGGCTCTTAATGGAAATCAATAAACCTATACTGCTCATGTAATTTCTTTTGTTTTCGAATTTTTATAAAACCATGTATGCGGACCAAAGAAGTCATGAAGTCGCTATTCCTTTGGACCAGTGGCTAAATATTCTAATTTTTATCCTTTGATATTTAATTCTTTGGCGTTTACAATGCCAAACGTTAGTTGTCGTAAATGTATTTTTGATTACTGAAAATGATTACCACTTTCTAAACTAGTTTTACAGAAAAGTTCACTTTCATGACGATAAAATTCCATTACATTTTTCATGGGACCTTCCCCCCGTAGCTACGCCACTGGTCTCCACCACGAAAAAAAATTTATTAGTTTTTGTACTGAACAAACAATGCACTATACATAAAAAGTTTTTGAGCCTGAAAAACTCTGTACACTGTTTGAGAGTACACTTGAACCCGCTCAATAGAATATCGGTTTTAAGGAATATTCCGCTTACTGTAATAAAATTTCAATCTGCGAAACCGTAATAATTAATCAGTGTGATCCCGGATAATGGAATAACCCGCTTATTAGAATAAGTTTTCGTGGCGAATTGGCTGCTCCATTAAGCGGGCTGGACCACTCAATTGCAATTTATGTTTAAAAGGTAGATATTTTTTTTTTTTTTTTTGGCAGTTTTTAAACTAGGAGTTACAATAGTCTAACACATGAAATATATTAAATTTGTATGAAATTACATGAAAGGACTGAAGAAGGCCTGAACAGGGTCTACTTAGGTCCAAAACTTATTTTAAAAAATACTTAAGAAAAATAATTGAATAGAAAAAAAGGGAAACTATATCTTTTTAAAACAATAAAGTTTACTTCCTCGTTCAATGTAAATTGGTTAGAAGTCCACGTGGACGTTGAGAACCCGTAATATTTTTTATAACAGAAATGTTAGTGAAAACATGAAAAAGTGGCCCAAATGTCGGCACGATGCTAGTGGCTATGAGCAATCCAAAAGGACATACGGAGTGACTGACTGTTTCCTGATACGGTCTCTATCAAAACAAAAAAGAAAATCGGCAGGTTTCACTCATTATTCTTTTCCGAGTGACCAGCGCGATAATGACCCCATATGTTCCACCGGCAACCAGTGACATCCTGACGTCACATCCCGTCGTCTGGCGGATATAGGAAATCGATTCACCCCTCAGTCAATAGAATGAAGTGAGGGGTTTTAACTTCTTCCAAATGACACATCTTCTGATGTGCCTCGGGAGTTCGATTATTTATACTTTTTTTTTTTTCTTTCTCGTCGCATTTCAGGGTTTCCCCCAGAAGAATAGAGGAGTGGAGGAACATCCTTTCGCTGAAGACTGCCGGTTACGCATTATTATTTGCTGGTGCCTTTTTTCTTCCGCAGCATCCCAAGATGCTGCCTGGTCAAGGCCTTACCAATTGAGAGCACGGAAGGCTTAGAGCCTGAGGAACAGGATGCTTGACTCGGGTGCTTGTAGAGTGTCATTTGCCGGATGGGTAGGATACACACATTGCATTTTCGAACACTTTTATTTTACTTACGTGCACTGTACGCCCGAGGCTTTATGTCGGGATCAGATCTTGCTCATCAGTTTTTTTCTAACTTCCCAAGTCTCCAATTTACTTGAACTTTGCAGGCTTATCTAGAACCGAAGACAATACAGTATAGTGGACACGCGATCTATCTTACGCGAATAGGTATTACTCCTAGCCAGTGGCACACCCAGGATTATTTCTTTTTTTTTTGCGGGGGGGGGGGGGCATATACAAAACTCGGTGATGATGCTGAACTCGGTTATAGTGACCTCGATTAGTTACAACTCTGTTATACCGTAAAAATACTCGGTACCACTTGATTGTCCTGTAGAACACAAGCAATGTAACTCGTTATAGAGTCATAAATAATAATCTGATCTTTTCAGTGACGTTGTAACCGTGTTTCACAAACTAACTATAAGCATTTATTTACAAAACATTTAAATAAATGTCTTTTTGGGTTAGAAATAATTTGAAGACAATTAAAAAAAGAACGAAGGAAAATTAAATCTTTTGCGAGAATTTTCATTTTTAAAGCTTTTTCACTTCTAACTTTGGGGGAGAGGGGCTTCAGTCCTTATAGCCCCCTCCGTGGGTGCGCCTATGCTACTAACCCACAACGCCAACAGTAAGAAGCGACAGCATCATTTACCTCATTAATTTATGCTGTTAAATGGTAATATATAGTTTGGGCATAGTTTGTGTTTGATTCTGGAAGAGTCGTGACACGAAATTTTCTCTTACGCGAAGATTCTTGGACCACATCCCTCCCGTAAGTCAAAAGGTGCCACTGTACAACTGAAAATTGTGTGTACACATATCTTACGGGAGTATTTTAAAAGAATTTGTACATTACAGGAGCGGAACATTGAGGAGGGATTTAACCAAATGTGGCAGGGAGGTAGTAAGAGTTCAACAATGTTGTCATGTTTCACCCCAATTGTTACAGCTTATGCATTTTTCGAAACATTTCCACTGTTACAGCAGTCTGATACACAAAAGATCTAAAGCCACACTAACATTAATCTGGCTGACGCTACATCCTAATAAGCAAAGCTAATTGACAAAGACAGAACCTCAACTGCTGCTGATGTTCTTCAACTTTGTGAAAGCTACAGTGCTGGCTTTCCTGGTAATCATTTCAGAAAGGGAGACTTCCGTTACAGTGGCGCACACAAGGGTGGGGTCCAAGGGCTCTGGACCCCTCCCAAAAGAGTTGCCAATTTTGCTTCGTTGAATCATGTAATTTTTGACATTTAAATTTGTTAGCAGACTTTTTAAATTCTTTTTTTAAGCTGTTATGATAACTAAATAAAAGGGGTAACAATTTAAGAAATTTTTTTTCTGGGTGGTTGGTCTCAAATCTTAATGAGCTCGAAGTTGGACCCCCTCCACGAGAAAGTCCTGTGTGCGCCACTCTTCCGTTATAACATAGGTTCCCAACCTTTTTTGAACTGGCGCCCCCTTTTCTAGTAAATATTTCAATACCGCCCCCCCCCTCCCACTCCAGAGAAATAAGAGCGTACATAATGCATGGTAAAAACAAGAATTAAATAAAAAAAAATTACTAATAGATAGAATATTGTTGGAATTGAAACTCTACTGAATTTCTTCTTCATTTAAAAAAGGGGAATAAAAGTTTTAGAGAGGTATCTCTTTCTCTCAACAGCGAAGTCTCCTATCGAAATATGTGAATTTTCGCACACGTGATAGAAATGAATTATCAGAGTGATTTTTAAGTCTTTTTTAGACTCTATTTGGTTAACTTCCCACGCCCCTCCGTGCCCTATCAACGCCTCCTCATTTTCTCTGGGTCTTTTACCGCCCCCCTGAAAGCCTCAATTTGCCCACAAGAGGGCGTTATCGCCCACGTTGGGAACCTATGCGTTATAATATATTTTGTGAGTTGTGACATAGGAGGAGGGGAGTCGAAATTTAGTGAAAAAAGTGTTATTTAAAAAAAAAAAAGAATTTGAAAGACTCTCTTCAATTAATCCCAATTTAATTCCAAAATAGACGAGAAGCATCTCCTAAATCAGAGGTGGCCAATATAATGCCCCCCCCATTTTTTTTTTTTTTTTTTTTGTTAGGGGGTTCTCAGAAATGGTTCGATTTGTCGAGTGCACAAATTCTATCTTTTGATGCAGAATCATGAAGTATAATAAATAAAATATTTCCTCGCTCGAAATTATTTCAAGTAGGCACGAAGATTCAATGCGCCACTTGAAATCCTCCAATGAGCCAAGTTCAGTGTATGAGCTTCGATTAGGCCACCTCTGTCCTCAATATTGGTACCGCTCGGATAGAATGACCCATAAAAAATCAGTTTATCGCTAACTTCCCGTCTCCAATAGAGACCAAGCAAGCTGAATCTTAATTTTACATTGAATTAATAGAAAATACAGAATGTTATTCCCGTACTGATGACATGTGGATGTCATTTGAATATTTCTTTAGCTGAACATTCCTTGCATCTTTCATACGATTAACGTTTGAAATTATATCACATGGAAAGCAATTCTCTGATCGCGTGGTAAATTCATCACTGCTTGACTGTGACTCTGTTCACTTGAAATTCATAAGTATTATTACTCAAATGTTGTTCGCCCATTCTTTCAGATTTTTTTCCTTTTTAGTCAATCTCACCCCTGCTTTTAGTAATGGATGCTTAATTTTCAATGACCGCCCTTTTCTAAATAAAACAGTTTTGAAGCTGGCTGTGCCGCACAGCCAGCTGTCATCAAAAAGGGTCTCTCGATCTGTGGCACGCGATGAACGTTTCGATCGTCCGCCCTCTTGCTGGTCGTTAAGTCGAGCAATGGATACGGCTGCCCCTTTTTTCAGCATTGAGAAAGGGTTGCGCCTCAAAGGGTTAAGTGGAAGCCGCTCCCCTACGCCGTACTATACGGAGGATCTTGCCAAAGGGCACTAGAAACAACAAGTACTACAAGACAGTGACGAAAAATAAATATTTTAGGCTAGTTCCCGCCCATCGTTGCAATGGCAGGACTGTGATTCTGCCTTCTGTCCCCATCGCTGCTTTACCATAGATAGAATTCTTTGCTGCTTACCGTCAAGGGCTTTTTGAACGCCCCTGCTTGCGGGTCAGCATTTCTGAGCGACTGCATGCCTTGGACTTCAGCAGAGACCTTCAATCAAAGACCCATGCAGGGTGTCCAACGGCGACTAAAAAGGCGACTTTTGTTATTCATTTAAAGATGAGGCTACTAGGTTGACTTTTTTGAATAAAAAATGCCATTTTCATACTATTTTTAAGTTTTTGGCTGCTTGTAACCAAAAGTGACTCCAAGCAATTCATTTGAACATAAGATTTCGTTTTTTCTCAACTCCCTTTCCTTTTAAAAGTTACGACGGGTCGTTCATCGAACATTCTAATCTATTTTTTTTCTTTTATTGTATTACTAGCTGAAGTACCCGTCCTCGACGGGTTAGTGAATGCAAATTTCCAAAAAAGCAAGATCTTTCGTCAGCATTGTATGAGTACACAGAATAAATGTAGTATGTTGCCAAAGTAAAGAAAGCGAAGTTATAATTTTTATGTATTGTTAAAATATTACAGGTTAGAGAGTAACTAAGTAATATCATTTCATTCGCATTAGTCGTAATTATGTGATGCGCGAACGAATATTTACGCATATTGAAATAATTTTCGCAAAATCTAAAAATTCAATCAACATTTTTGAAAAAATGGAAGCCTAGAATTTAAGTTGAGTGACAACCTATCCTGTCAACCAAATTCGTTTCATTCCCTGCAATCTTTATTTCGTGATGCTGGAACAAATTTTCAGCATTTTAAAACGATTTTCGCAAAATCTCAAAATGTAATCAAAATATTTTAAAAATTCAACGCCTATAAATTAAGATTAGCAACTACCTAACATATCACTCAATTTCGTATCATTCGTATTAGTCGTTATTACATGATGTTTGAAGAAATATAAACGCATTTTGAGAGAATTTTCACAAAATCTCAAAATCTAATAAAAATGTTTAAAAAATTGGACTCCTATAGTTTATGTTGAGCAACCCTCTATCGTGTGACCAAATTTCATATCATTCGCTTTAGTCGTTATTACGTAATACGGGAACAAAGATTCACTCAGTTTTAAACGATTTTCACAAAATCTCGAAATCTGATGGATTTTTTAAAATTAGATGCTTATAGTTTAAGGTGAGTGACCACCTATCCTTTCACCAAATATCATTTTTTCACCTTTGCAGTTATTACGTGATGTGCGAACACAAATTTACGCAGTTTGAAATGATTTTCGCAAAATTTCAAAATCTAATCAAGATTTTTTTTTAATTCGACGCCTATATTTTAAGTTGAGTGACCACCTATCATGTCACTCAATTTCATATCATTCGCTTCTGTCGTTTTTACGTGATGCTTGAACACAAATTTACGCAGTTTGAAAGGATTTTCGCAAAATCTCAAAATCCAATCAGAATTTTTTAAAAATTGGACGCCTATGTTTTAAGTTGAGTGACCACCTATCATGACAGCCAATTTCATATCATTCGCTTCAGTCGTTTTTGCGTGATGCTTGAACACAAATTTACGCAGTTTGAAACGATTTTCGCAAAATCTGAAAATCTAATCAAGATTTTTTAAAAATTCGACGCCTATGTTTTAAGTTGAGTGACCACCTATCATGACACCCAATTTCATATCATTCGCTTCAGTCGTTTTTACGTGATGCTTAAACAAAAAAAGCGTCACGGACAGAATGACAGACAGACAAACTTTTTTTTGAGGGTGGCACCGGATTCCCGGGTGCTTGAAACGGATAGAAATCGCAAAATTTTTGAATTCCAAGAAATGTACAGACAAAAGTCTAATTTTATTTATATAGATAATATATATATATATATAGACTCTGTTTATGAAGTTTTTTAATGGATCATTTTATTAATTCTAAATGATGTATGTTTTAAGGAAGCTAAATGATGTATGTTTATTTCTTAACTACAAAATCATGCAGAAATACTACTATTTTGGCAACTAAAATTAAGGAAATGGCTACTAAACTGGCGACTTTTTTAAGTGGGTGAGGATACTATTTTTGTCTCTTGACACGGGTGGACACCCAGCCCTCGTCGGGAAGTAACGGTGGGTACAGAAGGCAAAATCGTTCGTACAAGAAAGTCATGTGGTGTCCGCATCAAATCCTCAATCTGCTAACGAATTGATCTACCTCTTCCTAAAAAAATGGCAATTACATTTTCGTTGTTTCGGTCATCCTGAATATAACTCATGTCCACTCATACACCTGATTTTTTTTTTTTTTTTTTTTTTTTTTTTTTGCCGCATTCTAATTACAACAGCAACGTGTTCGTGAGCAAGTCATGGCCTGCAGCCATTTCATTTACCTGTACAGTGAAAGAATGGCCTTGTTCGGAGAACTGGAATGCCTAATCACCATGGGTTGATCACTCCCTGACCATCGGCTTCCACAAATACCTCATTACATTACATTTCGTTTCTGGAATAATCTTTGGCGTATAAGGAGTTACACCTCCTCTCATGCCTAGCCCTTCTTTGTTTATTTATTTATTTTTTTTATGAAATCGGTGTGTGTCGGAGGAGTCATTAAGGCTAAACGGAACTCCAAGAAAGTTTTCCCTGTACTCAATGCGATTTTTTTTTCCGCCCTAGCCTTTAACCTCGTGCTCAGGACTCTTTCATTAATTCACGTTGAACGTGAATCCTTTCATCTCTGTCGGCCGCTTGGATGTCCATACAATTATTTATCTCTCAGAAGTGCTTCGTTGAGGTGGACCTCATAATTCATTGTCGGTGCCAACTCGTGTGGCGAAATTCCGCTCAACTGTAAACATGAGAGTTATTATAGATCGAGGCCACGTATGTGAAAAGATTGCGTTGTTTCTTTTACGAAAGGCCTTTCTTCGAATGCCGTTATGTTCGAGAAGTTTTGTTAGGAAAATAGTGTTACGAATTTTCGGGGCAACAAGCTGTTCTGCCGTTTAAAATAGTTCAAAATTCGTATTCAAATAGTTAAATTTTGCTTTTTGTTGCATCCACATCGGTCCACTAGAACCGGAGATACGGAGGTTTCGGTTTCCCCCATTGCTTTCCTAGGGTGGTTCTAGAAATTTCGGTCACTTCACTTTTGGAGACTTATTTTTGGCGCCCAGCGGGTCATTTTTCCCAATGGGGGGCCTTTAAAGTTGGTTTTTCTGGATGACGATGCATAATAATAGCCTAACATTTCTCTTCTATGACGAAATCAACTTGCCCGCTTTATGTGGAACCTTCGAGAAATACATTCTCCTATAAGTTCAAGCATGTCAGAGGCCCCAGTTCAGTGTGCAAGGAGCTCCCGTCGAGTGAGTTTGCTGTGTGACACTTTGTATTGACGCTAATAGAAGCGGTGCTTTTCGAAGCTATTTTTAAAGTGCTGTGTGTGTCAATGTCTTAAGAGATTGTGTACGATATCCCTTGCATATTTTGCCCGTGGAAGTGTTTTATTTTGTGTGAGAATGACAGCATTTTGTGAAAGCTTCGGTACTGAGTGGACTGTTATAAACGAGCTACCGGCCGTGAGCGCCTGTGAGTTTTGTACAGCGGATGGTTCTAGAAGCCCTGTTCCATCCTGACAAGCGGAGTCTTTTCTAGAACCTTCTACACCTACTGAACAATCCCAGGAAACTAGCAGAATGTTCTGCAGCAATAAGAAGACTCCCAGAAGAAGCAGGGACTGGCTAACTGGAAGAAAACGGATCGTTTTTAACAATTTTTAGCGAAATTTATGTAGGTTATTCATGCGTGCTGTTCGTGTACCATTTACAGCGGAGTCTCGGCTTACGCGAGAGACGCGGTGAAAGACCCACCCCCTCGCGTAAGTGAAAATTTCGCGTTGTCAAATAAGCTGCCAACTCTCGATTTTATCGGAAAAGTTTCACTTTGTGCCTATTTTAACCCCTTGAGGCGCAACCCTTTCCCAATGCTGAAAAAAGGGCAGCCGTTGCCATCGCTCGACTTAACTGCCAGCAAGAGGGCGGACGAACGAAACGTTCATCGCGTGCCGCAGATCTAGAGACCCTTTTTGAGTTGCCCGGCAATCTATCCGGCTATTCTCGCATTCTTCCATTTTTCAACAGATGTCAGTGCCGTTAAAAAATAATCGTGGCCATTTTTTTTTTTTTACGGGAAATGACGTGCTTAAAAAATAAAGGATTCTCGAGGAGCTATGTCACCACCCGCAACTATTTTTATGGAAATCCAATCGATTCTTCGTGACTGGCAACAGTCAAAACGTCAGAGTTTCGTGTTCCCAGAGCGGGAAATTGCGCGTTAAAGGGTTAAGCTTCAATTGCAAATTTTTTTAATGTAAAATAACTCTTTAAAAAATGGGGTGGAAAATCTTCCGACAAAATCGGAAGAGTTAGGTAGCTACGCATGTATATGACTTTCCGAAACACGTTCACAACAGTTACTTTAGACCAGTGGTTCTCAACGGGTGGTCCGCGAACAAGTTCTAAGTGGTCTAGAAGCGAGCGTGCGTTTGAAAATAATTGTTTAACAATTTCATCGACTCAAAAGAGAAGAAGCGTAATGGCTTCGCAACGGTCGTTTATAGAGAATTATAATAATGATGAAAAGCTTTCATAATCCTTGCAAAATAATAAATTCAATTCGGCAAAATAGTGTAGCATTTCGGCCCAGCTTTTGTCTTACTGTATGTAGTAATGTATTATCAGCATTATTGAGTGAGTAAAAAAACCCTGCAGTGACTCCACTCGACTTTCCGAACACTTACGATTAAAATCATGACCCAGTATTTAAATCAATTTGAATCGATGAATCATTCAAACATACATGCCAAACTGAAGCTCCATCGAATACGCCGTTTAAACGCGAGCGCACTTTCAAGAATATCTCCCCATACGCCATCATGTAAAAGAAATCTGGGTCGTAGCCCTGTAGGAAGTCCTATACACACCCAAATCAATGCCGGTCTTGCGACGGTGGTTTATAACCTATATACTGAATTTGAGCTCCATCGAATGCCCCGTTTAGGAGCTATCGTGTTCACTCACATACACACATACATACATATACATCTCGTAAAAACAGCATCCATTCATTCGGAAGACCTCAAAACCAGGGATCCGTAACTTAACGTAACAAAATTGTAACGTTATTCGGCCTTGTAACAAAATAATTCGTTATACAATTTTTATATGTACTAATAACTGCTTGATTTTCGTTATGTATTAGTTACGTTACATTTTGTATTTTATTATCGTACCGTAACAAATCTACATTACGCACGTTATTGCAATAACGTTATTCAATGGTATACTTATTATAACGTTATTCCATTTTGTTTTATACTCAGAAACTGAACAAAAAGTAACAGAATGCATTCGGTTACTCATGCTAACGCTTAGTTTATAACGTTAAACTCACCTAACTATTTAATAACGATACAGTATCAATTAGTTATAGAATATAGCATTTCGCTGAATAACGTTTTAAATACGGTATGAGACCATAACGTTAAAGGAACAGAACGATATTTTCATACCGTTATAGCTACATAACTATATGCAATAATTGAAAAATCACTCAAAATACTGGTGTTAAACGATAAAATAATTAAAAAACTTTGTAAAAAACACACATAAGAAGTAATAGGTAAGAGGATACGCACGTTTCGTTCAAAAATTGTTTTGAACTTCATCAGTCCAAGCCCTTCGTCGTAAGACGAAGGGCTTTGACTTATAGGATCCATGCGCTTGGAATGATTTATCTTTTTTGTTAACTTTTTCAACAAAGTTGCTTATGATTTATTTGTCTGTTCGTCCGTGCTCTAATTGCCGAAAGTATGCATCGATTACTTCGACATTTATTTTTGTTATTCCTATGCACTGTACCATGTACCCTATTGAAAATAGTGTATGTAACATTTCTAGTTCTTTTACGGGAGCACACAAAAGAATTCCAGTGCATTACGTTCTAATGGCAGTCATCCTCTAAGGCGTATTTTAGAGATAGTGGCCTATTTCAAACAAAACAAAAATTATATAGGCTCTTAAGGATTTGAAAATAATGCTCTCCATCGAAAATAGTGTCCGTAGCAATTAAAGCTTGACACGAGCACTTGAAAGAATTTTATACATTACAGTCTATGGCATTTTGGAAACATTAATTTATTTCAAGCGCAATGCAATAAGTATGTAAGCGTTCATAACAGCTTACATTTCACTTATAGGATGGAAATAACATTTAAAGTTTTTTTTTAGCTGGGTCTCGCATCATTGCATTAATAGGGATAGGCTGCTTTTTCAAGGTTATCGTCAGATTTGGCGGAGGGGAAAAAAGGAGATTTTTGTGTTGCAAGGTGTTTCATAATCGATGCATTTGGTTATGATGGGTCCTTGTTTGGAAAAACAAGGGTTCAGTACTTGCCGTAGGAGATTTGAAAATGACCCCTAGACATGTATATCCAAGTGACAGTCGCGGCTCCTCCATTTGAGCCCATGAGCACGTGAACCCTCAAATAGAAAACTAAAAAGATAAACACATTAACGAATTAAGTATTTAAAAAAATATTAGTTACACTTCTAGATTTTTGCGAGTTTTACTCTCCCCCTACCCCTGACTATTTTTAAATACGCGTATAGCTAACGACCTGTTTTGCAGGGGACTACGGCAAAGTACTTGCTCCGCTCGCACGTGCGAGCGGAAAAATTGCCTTCCGAACCGGTCTCTGAGAGCAGAAGGGGAAAGTCCCGGCAGAAATAAGGCGCTGCTGATATCATTCCGTTTGCAGATTTTGAGTGTGCTCACGGATCTTTTTTTTTTTTTTTTTTTCCGGTTATCTCTTCCGGATTCTCCCTTGGTTTGTTATGTTCGGTTAGTTATCTTTTTGAAGGTATATTTTCTTATTATTTTCTTTATTTTTATCATTTTTCACTACAATATTTCTTACAAACTAGTGTGGGAGTAAAATAAGTATTTCGGAACTAAAGTAATCACATTTTTGAATATTATCCTTTGAAAAAAATAAATGAAGTAAAATGAATGAAGACACAACTTTTGCTGAAACTTATCTTGGTGACGAAATGTAAGACCCAAGATGACTTGTTTTCCTTCGGTTGCGTGCATTGTTTTCCTTTAACCGCTGAAAACGCAAATATATTTCAACTTGCAAGGTGCGTCGTATCTGCATAGTTAATTTTCGAAATTTATTGTGTGAACCTCCATTTAAATGACCCAGGAACCGCCACTGCCAGGTGATAATACAGGGTGTTTACCGCTCCGGAAAGTTTGGAAAAAACCGGGAAATTGGATAATGGGTCCGGAAAATTCAACAAAAGAATCGTTTTTTTTTTTTTTTAACCCTTTCTCTTTAATTGTGAGACTGGAAACCGAAAGCAACTGCAACGCATTTTTCGGACCGGGAAAGCATCAAGCGATGCGTTTGTATAAGGAGGGGAAAATGGGGGCTCATCCATCGTGACGGGAGGCTAAAAGACAAATTAGCTTACTTTGTAACTTATGGCTGAGGACCGTATTTCCAGGAAAACAATTTGGGCGGGGGGTCCAAACGGTAAAAAAGGCTGAATTTTCCACAAAAAGACTATATCATTATCGTTTTAGTAACAAAAATGAAATTTCGGGGGGGGGGGGTGTCCGGTCCGGGAGCTCCCCCTAAATACGTCCTTGTTTCCAAGAACAATTAGTTAATTCTATCAGAAAGTGCGACTATTTCTGTTTCTCGATGGATGAAAGCTTAATCCTGTATACTTCAGTTAAAATGGATTTCAAGAAGTTGTACAAAATATGCAAATGTAAAGACAAGGGCATTGTGCAATTTCCCTAAGTAAAATGCATTGGTCAGGAATTTTTTTCCCAGGACCTCCCAAAAGTCAAGAAATTGACTTTTCAGAAATTGGGTAGACACCCCGTAATAACACAGTGATGATAACAGAAGCCATGGGTGTCCACCGGCATCTAAATTAAGGGTGTTCTACCTGAAAAGCGATCGTCAACACATGAAATACTTTTACGCATCTTTTGAGAAGCTTTAAACGCGGACCCACTCGAAAATATTAATAATGATTCTTCATTCCCATGCAGAATGGACTAAAACACGAAAAAACGATGCACTATGGATAACAGTAAATCTGTATGGCTCATGCAACTTTCAGAAAAAAAATTCATAAACACAAAAATTGTCTTCAAAAACGGACGGAACTCCGACAAGGTTCGTAAAGTTCGCAGTACAACTTGTAAAGAGACTCTAAATTTTTCGAGTCCAGCCCAACTTTGATGTTTTGACTGTTGCCAGTCACGAAGAATAGATTGGATTTCTATAAAAATAGTGGCGGGGGACAGAGCTCCGCGAGAATCCTTTACTTTTTAAGCACGTCATTTCCCGTCAAAAAGTGGTCACGATTCTTTTGAACAACACTGACATCGGCTGAAAAATGGAAGAATGCGAGAACAGCTAGATAGATGGCCCCATGCTGAAAAGAGGGCAGCCGTTGCCATCGCTCGACTGAACGACCCGCAAGAGGGCGGACGATCGCCACAGCCAGCTCTCGTCAAAAAAGGGTCTCTCGATCTGTGGCACGCGATAAACGTTTCGATCGTCCGCCCTCTTGCGGGTTGTTAAGTCGAGCGGTGTATACGGCTGCCCCTTTTTCAGCATTGGGAAAGGGTTGCGCCTCAAAGGGTTAGGAAGCTGTTCAAAAATTGTAATGATTTTCAAGGCAGAACAGCCAACTTGAGGTACTTTGTTGTTTAAAAATGCAATTCTCATATACACTGTTTTCAAATATTGGGCGATTTTTACTTTACTCTAAGCCAGCGTTGCGCAAACCGGAGGTCGCGAGAAAATTTTTAAGGATCGCCAAATTCAAAGAAATTCAAATTTATGAAAAATCTGCAATTATTCATTTGAAAGAACAGAAATAATACAAGAGAAGAAACTGTCAATTATTATTTTACGAGCGCGATATTCGCGATTACTATCACGTAGCTTCAAAACCCCGTTATCGTGCAGACTGATCTGCGGTATGATGGCTGGTTACTTCCAGCACATACTTCACATTGACTTTTTATGATGTAATGTTTTTATAAAGTATTTTTCATTAAAAAATATTGATATCCATACGCATAAATAAAGCATTGTTTCATAAAATTATGTGCTGATTCATTAACTGATTTTTATGATGTTACAACTTTTATAACTTTTTTATGATGCTTTATAAGTTTGGTGCGCTATTTTATTTTGACGTATGGCGTCATTTCAATCGATGACGTCATGACGCTCTTTTAAAAACACCCTGTAAGAGCAAATCCCAGAAAGAATTTCAATGTAACCAATGTCAATTAAACAAAATGTCTACTGTCTATCCAGGGGTCGCGACAAAATTTTGCACAAAATAGGGGGTCGCAAATGAAAATAGCTTTCGCACCACTGCTCTAGGCTGCTAAATTGGCGAAAAGCAACTTTTGTTTGACCCCTAGAGACTGTCGGACTTGGACCTCTAATATTTTTAAAAACGGTGACATTAATTATTCGTAAGTTAACTTTAGGCGTTAAATTGAAAATATTTTAGCAAGACTTGCGAGAAGAATCATTTTTGCAGAAGAGGATCGGTGTATTGTGTTACAGTGTTAATATTTAGGTTTCCCTTTGTATTCGAATTACATTATGTATCCTGGAAGGAACCCAGTGCAAAAGTGAGGACTACATGCAATAAAAAAAAAAAAAAAAAAAAATCCTCACTCCGAATGAACTAAATTAGCTCCGAAAGATTTAAAATTGGGACAGGCGTGAATTTTATCGAGGGTTTAAAAAATCTTTTGCAATGAAATTTATAACTTAGCTTTACATATATACATATCTTTTCGCTATGTAGGATGTAAGTTCAAAGACTTTCATGTCCTGGTGATATATTATCGGTTAACGATGCTTTTCTGGGTTTCGGAACAAAATGCTCCCTTAGGAATATAATATAGCTTTATTTCATAAATTCTTGGCATCCTGTAAATTGATTTCTCAAATCACATAATCAATTTCATTATTTTTAATTGGTTATTTTTTCTTAAATTGATGAATAATGATAAACTTCTTAAATTAATGATAAACAACCTTTTTTTTACTGCTTAAAATACTAGTTAGTGTTTGTGTGTGTGCGTCTAACGTACTGTACAGTTTGAGGTCATAAAAATATATGACAATTTTTCTCTTTTAGTTGCTGTTAAACAATATATATCCTCTGACAAAAGATGCACCTAGAAAGATAATGGAAGATATCAGAGATTGGTTAGAACACAACGTTTAGGAAAAGATACCAAAAGAAAAAAGATGTATCTAGAAAGATAATTGAAGATGTTATCAGAAATTGGTTAAAGCACAATCTTTAGAAAAAGATACCAAAAGAAAAAAGATACACCTAGAAAGATAATGGAAGATATTATCAGAGATTGGTTAGAGCACAACGTTTAGGAAAAGATACCAAAAGAAAAAAAAAATCTTGAAATAATTAAAATTTTGACTTTTAATAAATATTTTTGAAATCGGCTGATTTAATTTTTTGGTTCATGTATTTTATGACAAGATCTTTTTTTAGAACCTAGTACATTTTTAACTTATAGTAGTGTTTTGCTAACCTAAAATAATCAGTCAATTTGATAAATATTGTATCACTTGTCACATTACACAAATTACGCAAGTGATTATGCATACTTACCTATTCTTCACATTTATTTTGACATTCATCACCTTAAAAGGATTTAACACTCGCTGAAAATATGTTTTTTCCCCTTAAAAAGTCTCTAATTGCTACCCCCCCCCCTCCAACATGAATGAAAGAGGCAGAAACACGCGAGATGAAGTCAATGCTTCGTTCAACTCAACCGAATTTTCATAACCAAATATTTTTTTGTTAATTCAACAAAATTTTCATTGGTATTTGGTTGACTTGTCAAAAATGTTTATCATTCAATGAAATACTTCGGTTTTTTTAAATCAATAAAATTTTATTGAATTCAACAAAACATTTTTTAAAGTGTACTTAAAAATATAAATCTTTTTCTTCTTATTAATTAGACAATTTTCCTCTTTCAACTTAATTAAAAGATAAAATCTATATTTGTTTCGTAAAGAAATGAGATAAGACATCTTACCTTAACACATCCCTTTAATTTAATTTATTATATTTGGCCATAAGCTCGATACTGTCAGTATCAGAACAAATTCCGAGTATACCTACAAGAATGCTCCGAATGCTCTAAAGAAGGTTTCGAGTCTAATTTTTTATTTTCAATGCCTCTGACTAACAATCGAGGTAAACTAAATGTTTCGTATCAGAGTTAAAAATTTTGCTTTTTTTGTCGAGGCCATTGCTAAGTTATTATACTAAATTACTTTAAAAAAACCTCAGTAAGTGCGAAATATACTTTTCAGTGTGTGGCTACATATACCATATTATAAATACCCAATTTCACCTTTGTCAGTTATTCGGTACTCTTACCTCAATCTGCTAATTAAAAGTTACTCCTTAAATTCTTAGGAGTTTTAAGTGTTCGTACAATTTATCACCTATTTTAACAGAAATAGCTTTCACGAACTGCTGCATTCAGATCCAAACTCAAAATCCGATTATTTCCTCGTTTTTTAAAAAGTAAAGAATAATATTTGTCAATCATTCACATTCTTTTAATTACCAAATTATTTTTATTAACTAATTGCTAATGTGAATGAATAGTCTAAAATTCCAAGTAACAGACAGTTAAGAGTCATACTTAACCATCGTTTCGAGAGATACTCTTTTTCCGTCTCAATTATGTTTACCCTCTTATCTTGATTAGTTAAGTCTGTAAAATAAACCTTTCTACTTCTTCTTCATTTTAGAAACTTGATTATTAACTATGAAAAAAAAAAAATAGATTGAAGAGAGAGTTATGTTATATAAATGAAAACTAACCTAAAAAAAATGTCTCGGCGACTCACGGGTGGCATGTTTTTGGCACTAACAGAAAAAACCGTCCTTACAATAATGGGGAAAACAGTAGCTATCAAATCTCGGTCGATGAATTTAAGTGGAAACAAGTTAAATGGCAGTCAATTATCAACAAAGAATGAAAAGCAATTATATGATTTCTTTTCAATTCAAGTTCGAGTTTAGCTTTACCATGTACCTTCTTAATTTTCTGAACTATATCTTTTGAGCAATTCCAATCCCAACTGAGAAAACTGTTGTTTGTAAAGTATCTTAAGATCTACTAGCAGACGTAGATAAAATATAAAATGTGAAACTGTGTTCGAACTCCTTTCCGAGTCCTATATCGCCCGGTAACATTATTTTAAAGCAGGGATGGGTAGAAATCCTGTTCCGAACATATGCTTTAAAAAAATTGTAAAGCAAAAATTATTTGAGCAATATACATTTGATTTCTGTTAAGAGATGAATTTTAAAATGTGAATACCTATTATAAAAATATTAAATAGATCAAGTTATGTGACATGTATTGGTAAAATTAGATTACAAGCACTGTGGAACTAAATGAAAGCAAGGGGGGGGGGGGGAGAGGCAGAGGTACATCCCCCCCGAGAAAAAATAAATTTAAAGATCCTATTTTACTTCCATAAAATGGATGTATATTACGTCAATCTTCTAACTAACCGCCCCTACAGACAAACTTTCATTAATCCGCCACTGAAGGAAAGTTAGCAACAGAAAAATATAAATAAAACATTACTGGTCCGACCAGTGGCGTAGCCAGAAATTTTGTATGGGGGAGGGGCGGTAAATGAGTACTGTACACAGGCCCCGATTACCAAAAAGGCTCAGGAAGCTTAAGCTTCCCCTCAGAATTTGAAGGGGGGGGCCCTCCAAAAATGACTGCAAAACAGCAATAAAGAATCAAAATTTTGTTTTTAATTGATATTTTAAGTTATTGTAAAAAATTTTAACGAAGAGAAGTAAGTGGAAAGCTATTTTCAAGGTTTTTCAGAAGTCTTGATACTTCCTGTCACAACATATCTAACTTGTTTCAGTTCGTGAAGTCTTTGGGAATATCTGCCTCAGTTGAGAGTTTTTTCTATTATGGGGGAACATTTGGTCGGGACAAAGGGGTAGACTTTCAATATGTTTTGTGTCTTCTAACATCCTCTAACATAGTCTTAAACATCTTCCAAATGTCAATATCAATACTGAACTGTCATGTTGTGATTTTTATGATGTCAGTGAACCAAACAAAGAATTCCTAAAAAAAGAAATGCCTAATGAAAAATACGACTCAATAAAGTTTAATTTTCCACTAAGTTAATGTTTTTAGTTTACTTTTTAAAGTAATTTCAAAAATACTGTAAAATCTAATTACAATGAACTAAATTATTATGAAGATTAATGAACAAAATATTTTTATCAAAGGAAATCATTACAACTAATTAAATCAATGAAATTTCATTTTAACGAATAAAATATTTTTATCAAAGAAAATCATTAAAATTTTACTTAAAAGGAGGGGGGGCGAAATGAGACTGAGCTTCCCCTCACTTCAGAGGTTAATCGGGCCCTGACTGTACACATATATGTATACGTGTGTGTGATAAGGGATTGAAGAATATACATTTTGTGTGGCAAAAAATTCCTCATGGGGGTTGTGACCCCCCTATCCTCCTCTTGGCTACGCCATTGGGTCCGACGGAGCAACAAATCTTGTATTCTACTGCTTCGTCATCGATTTTAGTTAATCTCGGACCAGAGGACCATCGCTCATTTCGAACCCTGTTTTAATGTAACTTAGCTTTAAAGTATTAAATATATAGAGTCAACTCCTGTTATAGTTGAACCTTTGGGGATCATTTCGGCCCGAAGTTCGCTCAAACTGAAGTGTCCTCATCGTGAACAGAGATACTGCATGTGAATCGGGACCAATGGTTTGCGTTCACTATAGCCGAAGATTCACTATATCCGGAGCTGGCTGTATTTATTTATTATTACCACTTTTATAATGAAGCGACTAGGACAGGGTTTCTACAGATTTCACAGCTTTTGCTTCACTGACATCTATCACGCTCTTCCCTGACTCTTTATCTAGCGTGCTTTCCCGAATTTTGCGCTTTTATTTTTAACACTAGCTGAAGTACCCGTCCTCGACGGGTTAGTGAATGAAAATTTCCAAAAAGCAAGAACTTTCGTCAGCATTGTAGGAGTACACAGAATGGATGTAGTATGTTGCCAAAGTAAAGAAAGCGAAGTTATAATTTTCATGTATTGTTAAAATATTACAGGTTAGAGAATCACTAAGTAATATCATTTCATTCGTTTTAGTCGTCATTATGTGATGCGCGAACGAATATTTAAGCATATTGAAATACTTTTCGCAAAATATTAAAATTTAATCAACATTTTTGAAAAATTTGAAGCCTAGAATTTAAGTTGAGTGACAACCTATCCTGTCACCCAAATTCGTTTCATTCCCTGCAGTCTTTATTTCGTGATGCTGGAACAAATTTTCAGCATTTTAAAACGATTTTCGAAAAATCACAAAATGTAAGCAAAATATTTTTAAAATTCAACGCATATAAATTAAGATTAGCAACTACCTATCCTATCATATCACTCAATTTCGTATCATTCGTATTAGTCGTTATTACGTGATGTTTGAAGAAATATAAACGTATTTTGAGAGAATTTTCACAAAATCTCAAAATCTAATAAAAATGTTTAAAAATTGGACTCCTATAGTTTATGTTGAGCAACCATCTATCGTGTGACCAAATTTCACATCATTCGCTTTAGTCGTTATTACGTAATACGGGAACAAAGATTCACTCAGTTTTAAACGATTTTCACAAAATCTCGAAATCTGATGGATTTTTTTTAATTAGATGCTTATAGTTTAAAGTGAGTGACCACCTATCATCTCACCAAATATCATTTTTTCACCTTTTCAGTTATTACGTGATGTGCGAACACAAATTTAAGCAGTTTGAAATGATTTTCGCAAAATTTCTAAATCTAATCAAGATTTTTTTTAATTCGACGCCTATGTTTTAAGTTGAGTGACCACCTATCATGACACCTAATTTCATATCATTCGCTTCAGTCGTTTTTACGTGATGCTTGGACACAAATTTATGCAGTTTGAAAGGATTTTCTCAAAATCCAATCAAGATTTTTTTAAAGTTCGACACCTATGTTTTAAGTTGAGTGACCACCTATCATGACACCCAATTTCATATCATTCGCTTTAGTCGTTTTTGCGTGATGCTTGAACACAAATTTACGCAGTTTGAAACGATTTTCGCAAACTCTGAAAATCTAATCAGGATTTTTTAAAAATTCGACGCCTATGTTTTAAGTTGAGTGACCACCTATCATGAAACCCAATTTCATATCATTGGCTTCAGTCGTTTTTACGTGATGCTTTAACAAAAAAAGCGTCACGGACAGAATGACAGAAGGACAGAATGACAGACAGACAAACTTTTTTTTGAGGGTCGCATCGGATTCCAGGGTGCTTGAAACGGATAGAAATCGCAAAATTTTTGAATTCCAAGAAATGTACAGACAAAAGTCTAATTTTATTTATATAGATTACATCCTTTAATTAATAACTTTTTATATATTTTGCCCCTTTTTTCACAAATAATAATAATAAAATTAATATATATAAGAATCGTATTGGACATCACTGGATTCTAACAAAAAACCCTGTTGGATAATCATTTAGGATAAAATGAAGAATATTTCAACTGCACAAGATAGGCTCATAAAGAACCCATTTTAAAATTATTTATAAGGCTTTATGAGAAAATGAAAATAAAACAATTTCTATACTTAGGTTCAAACAGCCAATATTTTCTTGATTGGACCGCAAAATTCAATTTTTCTTGCATTTCCCTGGACTTTCTTCAATTTCTGCTCATTTCCCTGACTTTCCAGGTCTGTAGGATAGCTAACTTGACAAAGTTGTAGAATCATCTCTTTCAGAATATTCCACGAAAAAATATCTGTCATTCATCAACAACAAAGCTTGACCGATAAAAATATTTTGCAGCGACGGGGGGGGTAGCATGACATATGGCAATCGCATGAGAATTTCGCGATAGGCGATTTTCCCAATCAATAAATAAATCTGCGCTTTACCAATCCGTGAAAAAGATCCCTATAAAACGCTTCATTCTCTGCGGTACCTATTCGTTTCCAGCTATCACACACACTCTTGTATGTTATGGCTCGTTACGTGAAAAAAAATATTTAGCAGCCATTCACGTTATCTGTATGACAAGAAAGAAAAAAAAAAAAAAAGCTGTAATACTAAAAATTATACGCGCGAACGAACCATGCATGATTAAACACTGCAGTAGATCGCTCTATCATCGAGTAAGTGTATCACCTGCTCCGCTATTTTTACCCTATAATATTATAATAGGGTTACATAGCTAGGTAAACCGCTATTTTTTCATTTTTGTGCCTGTGTGTGTTGGGGGGGGGGGGGGATGATGTATACAGTCAGTCAACTCCGGATAGAGTGGACTTTCGGCTACACTGAACGCATTTCACTAGTCCCGATTCACAGACGCTAGAAATATTCATAGCATTTCTTGTTTTCAGTGAACCATGCATAAGGTGACCATACGTACTGTTTTTAGGTGGCTTGTCCCGTTGTCCCCAAGCACAGCTTCGGGACACCGTCATGTCCCGTTTTCTGAAAATGTGCCCTGCAATGTCCCGTTTTCAGAAAGAAGGCAACCCACGATAACGATTTCAATAAAGGCTGCTCAAAATCTAAAATCATCCAACGGCAGTGTCTGCTAAAAAAAAAAAATAATAATAATAAAAAAATAAAAACCAGACCTTCCTTCCTCCCCTCTTGAGAAGCAAAGAAAACGCCGGGGTGAGGGGTGGGGTGTATTGTTTTTGTGTTTGTTCTTTCAATGTTCTTTTTTTGTCAACTATTTCAATTTATTTACTTTTTTTTAAAGTCATGTTCCTCTTTTGCTTATTCCTCCCCCGATCTCCACTTTATTTTCCCTTATCTCTCTGATTTTGTAAGAATTTTTTTCCTTCCGAATGACAACTTCCTTTTTTCTGTGTGTCCTTTTGTTGACATGCCTCCCTTTCCTTCCGCCCTGCCTTGTGTCGGAGGGTGTTTTTGAAGGAGAAGTAGGGCCTACCCCTTGCACCACCCGAAACGTACGTCTTGCACTATTATTTATTGTATATGTGTATTTATAGTATATGTCTATGTACGGTTTTCTTTTGATATTAACATTAACAGAAGCTTTTTTGCGCGTTTTCTTAACAACTAAAATATATCCGGACCTGTCCATTCAGTCTCCCTACGCTATTACCTTAAATATAGTAGATGTCTCGTTTTGAGGGAGAAAATAAAGGGTCACGTTAACCATGCAGTGCCATATTACCGGCAGGGGCAACTGCCCGGAGCCCACCGATTTTAGAAGCCCCAAAAAACCTTACATTTTATAATTTTACAATGAAATTACAAAGGAGAAAAATGAAAAGGATTCAAATTTACATTTCTGTAAAATAATGTTTTTCTTTTCAATGATTCGAAATGCTCTACAGTGGATGTCGCATACCAGCCTATAAGAAAATAACCCACTGCCTTTCGTAAACAGCATTTTTACTGTTGAAATAATTGCAAAATTCTGAATTATTTGTGTGAATGAATTATTTTTAAAAAAATGTTACTGTTTACAAAAAGTGGTTGTATTCCGTTCCTGTTGGTAACTGTGATATAGTATTTCTATGTAGCGTTTCACTGTCTGTTTTAGTGACATCGTGTCACTATATTCATTTATTTCAGATGACAAATTTTGTGTTGGGAAGGGGAAAGATATTTAAAACTTTTCAGAATAAACCAATCATAATCTTTTTCTTCTTCTTCTTCATTTTTGGAAGGGAGAGGTTTTTGCCCCGGTCCCAACAGTTTTTTCTTCTGCCCGGGGCCCATAGTTGTCTTGATCGGGCTCTGGAACCATGACTTCGGTTCTAGTGAACTGAAAAATTTCTGGACGCGCGGCGGTGATGTTCGAATCCTACGAAGAGTATCTATCCTAATATTCATTGCTGTAAGGCATTCTAGTCTTTAAAAGCATTCATTGACAAAAGCAAGGTACTTTCGAAAGGGAACCAAAAGCCGAAATTTCGCTCTTGATCTCGGAAGATTTCATTTTCCATTCTTAATTCAATATCGCAGGTTAAAACTTTTTAACGCGCAGTGTTCCCGCTCTGGGAACACCCAACTCGGACGTTTGGACTGTTGCCCGTCACGAAGAATAGATTGGATTTCTTTAAGAATAGTGGCGGGTGACAGAGCTCCACGAGAATCCTTTACTTTTTAGCAGGTCATTTCCCGTCAGAAAAGGGTCACGATTCTTTTTTAACAGCACTGACTGACATCTGCTGAAAATGGAAGAATGCGAGAACAGCTGGATAGATTGCAAAATGCTGAAAAAAGGGCAGCCGTGGCCATCGCTCGACTGAACGACCCGCAAGAGGGCGGACGATCTGTGTCTGCTGTGCCGGCACAGCCAGCTGTCGTCAAAAAAGGGTCTCTCGATCTGTGTCACGCGATGAACGTTTCGATCGTCCGCCCTCTTGCGGGTCGTTCAGTCGAGCGATGGCCACGGCTGCCCTTTTTTCAGCATTGGGAAAGGGTTGCGCCTCAAAGGGTTAACGAGATTTTTAAAGTTAAAAATATTTTTTAAGTGCTTGTACAAATTTTCAAGCTAATCTGTTCGAGGTGCAGATTTTTGAATGCCATAAACACGCAAACAGATTTTCATTTTTATTTTTTAGATATTCACTAAGGGCGAACATTAAAAAAAGAGTAAAATTGTAAATTTAACTTCCGATTTGACCAACCGATATTTTAGAACCGATTATGACCAACGGGGGCCTCGGGCATTTATGAATATTGGGGGGGGGGCAAAGTCCCGATTTGCCCATGCGATAATAAGGACCTGGCCCCGATATTTATCGTGGGATGCGCCATTCTTTTGCCGAACACTTAACTTTTCTTGTTTGATTTATAGTAAAATGGTAGTGTAGTAAATAGATGCGCGCTCGTCTTCCGTCCAGGATTATAATCATGAAGAGAAAAAAACAGGGAGGGAATTCGGTAAGAGAAGAGAGGGGGGGGGGGGTGTTATGAGAAAGGAAGTGGTTTGTCGTGATTTCGTAACATTTCCTCGAAGACGTGTGTCGAGGGATAACCACGCCGAACGAATCTCAAGTTGGTCAGATTGGGGTCGACCTCAACAAACGAAGTTGGCTTTTAAGCTCATTATGTCTTCTAGTATGACTTAAGTTTTTAAAGGGACAGATGGTCTCTTGTCTCTCTTTGCGAACATCTGGTGGAAAAAATTATAACTAATGGCATGAGGTGAGGACGCCGTCATTTTTTTTTTTTCTTTCCCTTTCGTTTTATCAGCTGAACAATCCGAAGAAAAGTATATTCAACAATCCCCCACCCCTCTTTGAAAGATGAGAGTTCGGGGGAGGAATGTGCGTTTATAGGCAATCAAATGAGATAAACAACTTTGAATAAACCGGGTAAAATAAATGTGTGCTCATATTTTTAAGGACTGTTTCATTATTTCATGCAATGTTTTCGAAGATCCTGTTGAAATTTGAAGAGGTGAGTGGATGATCATGTTAGGGACAACTTAGTCAATTCAAGATAATCCGTTTATAAAGTTACCAGAACGCCCTTTTTTATCTTCTACTGAAAATAGTCTTATAATAAGAGACCAGAGGGCCAATCCACTTCCAGTATTTATTCAACCCATGTATGCCTATAGTGCATTCTCCGAGTCGAGAGAACGAAACTAAACAATTGCACTTGCAAACTGGCGATGAGTCAACACCTGGCATTTTGCCAAAGCGCCCAACACAGTGTGAATTTCTGCTTTCTTCCATGGACGCTGTAACCTATAGGATGGATGCCAAAAAATGTAATTCTTTGGTAACCCGTTTGTTTACTTTCGTTCTCTCGTTTCCGCGAACAGACTATAGTGTCCCTTTTTTGAGACGGCATTTTCGCTATCAGTCGAAAACGTTATTTATTTTTCCTAGTGTTTATTCGCGAGTACTCAACCTCAACTCCACAAAATATTTTAGCATGACCCAGCAGGATGTTGGCATTTCAGTTTTCATACACAATGATTTTAAATGAAATCATCCCTTTTTCAAGAAGCTGACCTCAGGAATGTATCTATTATTGCTGGTATTACCGAAAATAGAAAAAAGTCGCAAAAATATCTGGACCCAAATGGGTTAATGCAGCTCTTAACATGCTCTTCCGCCCAGGAATCTACATTATATAGAAACATCCCTTAAAATGTTCAATTTGATTTTTAGTAATTACAATCTAATATAATTGTTTATAAATAATCAACATTTTTTATTAATATCAGAAAAAAATATTTTACAAAAAATACATAATTTTCATTTTATTTTCTGATACAACTTGTTAAATTAATTTTCCCTTAAAATATTCATCCATTCATCTCTGCATTTACTCTCGTACACAGCTGTGGCGGACACAAAGATGTTGGGGGGGGGGGCATTGGTGTAAATCGGCATGTAACATTAGGGGGAAGGGACGACAAAATATTTTCTAATGGGTGATTTCTGAATTGTCTTGATTTTTTTGTGGAAGGGCAATTGCCCCTACCCCCTTGGACCTAGGAAATTACGCCTAAGTACGGGAGGATATATTTTTTAAGCTTATTTCAAAAAGCAATTTAAGAAAACCCAAAGATAATGACTTTTTTCATTTTATTAGTTACGAATTATTGAAACTTTCTTAACAAATCACGCATATGAAGAGGTTAACGGCCTCCTCATATACGTCCATACATATGTTGACGGTTGTCAACATCGAAATCACCTTCTTTAACCCTTTGAGGCGCAACCCTTTCCCAATGTGGGAAAAAGGGCAGCCGTTGCCATCGCTCGACTTGACGACCCACAAGAGGGCGGACGATCGAAAGGTTCATCGCGTGCCACACAGATCGAGAGACCCCTTTTTTGGCACAGCCAGCCATCTTACTGGTCGTTAAGTCGAGCGATGGCAACGGCTGCCCTTTTTTCAGCATTGAGCCATCTATCCAGCTTTTCTCGCATGCTTCCATTTTTCAGCAGATGTCAGTGCTGTTAAAAACAATCGTGACCCATTTTTTTGGCGGGAACGGACGTGCTCCAAAGTAAAGGATTCTCGTGGAGCTCTGTCACCCGCCACTCTTTTGATAGAAATCCAATCTATTCTTCGTGACTGGCAACAGTCCAAACGTCCGAGTTGGGTGTTCCCAGAGCGGGAACACTGCGCGTTAAAGGGTTAAAAGCCGTTCTACAGTCCCGAGACGCTTTTAGTTTTTTAAAAGGAGCAACCTTATCAGCCATCAGGCCTTGCACCTTGATTCTTACAAATGCACAACGAAGAACTTGGTTCGCTGTGATTGTCCTAAATAAACGAAATACGCGCATTTTACCGCTGATCGGGGGGATCCCAAAAATAAACGAAAAACCAACCCATCACGTAATGAACAACAAAACCTTGACGAGGGTTAAACAATAAGCAGCTCTCTCCGCTATACGAGAACCTTGTGGGGAGGATCAGGCGACAAATTACCGAAATCAGTGACCTCGAAAACGAAATTCTGTAACGTGTAATTTCAAGAGAGGGAGCACGATGTGTGACCTAAACCGCTTTTTAAAATCTGCTTGTTTATTTCTTCTTTTAGACAGAACGGAGGGAAATTCCATGACAAAAAAAGGGAAAGTGAGAGTATATGATTTAATTGATTTCTTTTGCGGATTTGTGGTTGCCGAAATTTTCCGAGAAAGGTCAGCCTCCTCAAAATTTATAGCTGGATTGGCCAATTGCACATGGCAGTTTAGGTCATCAAGATGAATACCGTTTTTGCCGCTTTTACAAAGGATGTGCGAATTGTGTA
Source organism: Cheiracanthium punctorium (assembly GCA_038373885.1). Taxonomy (NCBI): domain Eukaryota; kingdom Metazoa; phylum Arthropoda; class Arachnida; order Araneae; family Cheiracanthiidae; genus Cheiracanthium; species Cheiracanthium punctorium. The sequence continues at coordinate 169,977 of JAWZYV010012016.1, forward strand.
ACCACACCGCGTCGCACAAAATTCAAACTTTATTCTATGAAGCACTTTGGATATCATTTCGATCCATCGAGATATTTCCCAACATTCCAATAGCCAATCTTTTTTGTCTCAAATATCCACATGGCTAGATAAAGTTTGAAAAATATAAGTTATCTGCTGTTTTTTGAACTGTATCCGCATTTAAGGGTGTATGTTTTAAGGGTGTAACAACAGCGTTACTGTGTAGTTCGAAAAAAATCATGTGATTTTGGTACATAAGTACCAATAAACGAATGATGCCAGGCACTTCAACACCTTGAAACGGTCTCTTTACAAGCCGTACTACATACCGAAATAAACGATCCATCTGTATCCGTTTCAAAGCTTTTAGAAAAAATTCTTAAAAATCGGAAATTTTCATAAGACGCGTCAGTCTTCGAAAAATCCTGCAGCTCAGATCCGTTTTTAAGAATTTTTTCTGAAAATGTCCCAAAAGGCACAGCTTTTTCGCTTATGGCAGTGTGTCAAGCAGCTTAGGAAGAACCCTCTGAAATTTTTTGGAGACCATGGTGCTATTAGTTTATTTCAATTTGTGTACTAAGACTAAAAACAGAGGGTTTTTTTCCTTCGAAGAACAGCCTTAAACGAATGAACCGCAGTTCTACAAAGGGTAGATTCAACTTCCCTGTTTATTATCACAGTATCTTAAAAATAGAGGGATCGCTAAAAAGTAAGATCCGCGGATACGGATATGAAAACGGATCATTTGGTGTCATATCCGGGGATACGGATACGAATCTTTTTGTTTGAATATTATTTTGCAGAATACATCATCTTGAAGCTGTAATTTCATGCACAATGTGTGAAATATTCTGCCATAAAAATAACTTTCAGATACAGTGTAGTGCACATATGGGCAACCGCCGCACAGTGGAGTATTCGTATCAAAATCCTGGCCAAAAAGCGAAAATTTTTAATTTGTTTAAAAACAGTAATATATATGTTTTTGGATAGCCTAGTAACTGATGCATCGTGCGATACATGTTTTTCGACCGTAATTCATATCTAAAAGATGCAATACTCGGTTTAAAAGCAAGTTTCTTCATTTACGGCAAGAGAATTCAACGTTTTTTATTACTTCTTCTTGCATTTTTTACGGGCTCTTTAAATCAATTTACAGGTTTGATACTTAGTATAATTGTAGTAAAATATATGTATTTTAATTATATGTATCTATTAGCTCGAAAAAATAATATGACTTTATTTTAAAAAATTGTAAACTTTTTTTTTTCTAATTTTTTTTCAAAAAGCTTTTTGAAGGGGTGTCGCGGCTTGTCGCGCCTAATTTCAACTGTAATCGTAATTATTACAGTATTGAGTGTCTATTCCAAGAAAAAAATGTTCCCCCCAACATCCACCATTTTTATAAAAAAAATTATTTATACAGCGCCATTTTTATTTTTTCGATAACTTTTCGACGGGTGATCGCAAAAGGGATAGAAACATATGCGCTTGTATTTCTCATAAACTATAAATTATGTGCGTTTGGATAAAGGTATATAAAATTTCATTTCAGTTAAGATTTAACATCAGTATTTTAAATTCAGTATGTAATTTCTTATTTTTCTGATGTAAATTGGCTATAAGAAGAAAATTTCTACATATTCCAAAATAGCACTTTCTGAGTCCTGTAAATAGTCCCATCTATTTACAGCTTAGTTTGCCATTTATGTCGTAAATTGTGTCCAAAACAAAAACTCCGCATTTTTGGTTCTCAAAGGTTGACAACTGTGACTTCGGGTCATTGAAGTGTGAGTCTGTAAACAGAAACACGTGCTAGCTCTTTAAGTCATTTTGAAGTGCTGTCTTGAAATTACTTTCTCTTCCAGCTTGGAATGAGATTTTATGGCTTTGAAAGGAGGCTTCTTTTAAGCAGTGTCCTTTTAGCTGCTCTAGACAAAGGCCAAGGAAAAAGAACAAGCCTTAAAGTGATTCAGTGAAGACGAATATCAGAGTTCAAAAGAATCGGAATGAAAAAGTTAATCTTCAGAAGTCATTAGAAAACTAAGATCCCTATACTAACTGCATTTAGAAAAGTGAAAAATCTAAAACTTTTTATGATAAAAATCGATTTATAGATAGGTAGTGTTATATTTATAAGTATTATTAAAGTATTACATTAATATATTTTTATTGTGGTTAAGGCACGGCTATTTGCTTAACGGGAAGGTTGCCTTGGGCGGAGGGCTTTTTAAGGGGTTCTATTGCGTTCACGTGACATCTGGAGAAAATCGCCCCAAGATTGTTAGATCGACAGCCGCGTGCTGTTATATTTATAAGTGGTATTATACAATAGCAGTACTTTCCAGTAAGGGACCACTCCCCGGACTAGACATTTGTTAGAAGCCAACTTCGAGTCGTTTGGCGATATATCGCCCAATTCGGCGACAACACGCTGTTTTTATATAATTTAAGAAGTATATAATACTAAAAAGTCAGTCAAAAGTCAACAGTAATGATTTTAACGTTAAAACACATGAAAAATATTTTTAGCCATGATTTTGACACAAATACTCCACTGTGCGCCGGTCCGCGGGACATTTGAAAACTCCGTATAAACCATTCAAAATCCCATATACATCCCAATTATACTTCCCGCCACTTCGCTAAATTCCGGAAGATTGGCCCACAACTTTTCAAAGGTTGCCCATACCTGGTTTAGTTAGTGCATGCTTCAAAAAAATATTTTAGTAGTTAGAATTTCATATTTTAAAATCTTAACAGGACTTTATGTGTATTAAAATTAACGAATCGCTACTACCAAACCAAGTAGGTTTTCAGATCTACAATCTCTTGTTACATATTGTTACGGGAAACTCTGCTTGTTTCCTTCGTCGTTTTAAAGTTCTTGCAAAGAGTCCACATGTCAGGATGGAACACGAACTTTATTGCTTTTAGAGCCATCAGCTGTACGAAATTCACAGGAACAATCAGCCAGTAACGTGTTTATAACAGTCCGCTTAGTACAGAAGCGTTCACAAATGCTGTATCTCTTACAGAAAATAAAACGCTTGCACAGGCGAAAATTAAGTGGAAACATCCGAGGGAAATCGTAAACATTCCCTCAAGACTCGGCAAAGAAGAATCTTTAAAAGAAGCGAAAATACCGCTTCTGTAGCGTCAATACAAAGCCTTAAGCTATCACGGACATCTGCTCTCTGAACAAGCAGAAGCAAGACTGACTGGACACTCCTTTTTATAGATGACGCAGAAGCTATTTAAAAATTCTGGAAGAAACTTTTTCGAAAGATCCCCGTGATTACGTAATAGATCGATATTAGGCTATTATGTAATGTTAATGCATGAAAACTAGCTTTACAAGCACCATTGGGAAAATCTTGCCAAATGTCGCCAAGTTAGGCGACTCTTTGGCGTATTATCGCCCCCAATCAGTTCGATGGGTCATATCTACAGAAAAAATTGAGTTAGGCGAACAATTTTTCTTATTTTGTAAACAATATGACATATTATTTACAGAAAAAGAAAAACCATCCACCTAACTCAATTTGTTTTTGTTTAGTTATAGTCAATCGAATTTGTTGCCAACATGACATAAACGCTTGCAATCGCTAAATTGCCTTTCCATGTGTGCTCATACTTTCGAGAACTTAATTTGCAAAGAAAACTATAAATACATATTTGGAATTGTGGCATCACATCCATCTATTAGTCTTTAATACATATTTTTTAAGACTATATTACTTAAAAAAATGCACTACTTGCTTGGCCTTTGATACCGTACATCTGAGGCCCACAAGCTAAAAAAATCTGATGTGTCCAACACATGACTTCCTTGCACGTATATTAGATCAAAAATATTTTCGACGCACTTCCTCTAAATTTATTTGTTTGAAAGAGATAAAATATCAATAATAGTAAGGTTTAGCGATTTCCAGCCAAATATTTCGATAATGCCAAGCTGAGTTCAATTTGAAAGATTTTCTTCTGACACTTTATTTAGCGATATTTCACCAAAAGCCGACAAACTTGAGATAGTCAGCGAGATTTTGGGGATAGACAAAGTGTCTGTTAGTCATTGACCACAGACTTTCAATGAATTGAATGCATCCATACACCTCAATGTATTCAAAGTCATTTGGCTCACCCTGTAAATAAATTCTCAGTCGATTGCTGTCAAAAAAGATATTGAAAACAGTTAGATATTACAATAGTTCTAAATACAAAAGTTAAAAAATCTACGGGTTAGTTTTAGAGTTATACAAAATACGAAATAACTTTTGGCGCCAAATTTGGCGATATTTCGACGAAACTCGTCAATGTCGATGACATTTTTAAGCATGACCCAAACAATGACAAAAATTGACAGATTTTAAGCATGAACCAAACAATGACAGATTATCGCCAAATTTGGCGATATTTCGCCAAAACTCGCCAAGAACGATGACAAATGGCGATACTTTGGGCATGGACCCAATGACTGACTATCGCCAAATTTGGCGATATTTCGCCAAAACTCGCCAAGGTCGAGGACAGACGGCGAGATTTTGGGCATGTACCAAACAATGACTATCTACAGTAGTATTATATTGAAGATGTCCATAGACATTAAAGTACTGAAATTCTTTCCGGTGGTCCTGTAAATAAACTCTCCAGTAGATTGGAACCAAAAATCGAGATGCACAACTAGATGTTACAACATTCTTATATATGAAATTTCACAATAGTTTTTGAGATTTGAGAGTTAAATATGCACACACATACACCAAAAGTCGCCAAGCTTGGCGACTTTTGGCATAGTTCTTGAGGGAGGCACGTGACCGTGGTCGGACCATCACCTAACTTATGTGGTAGGACGGTATTGTGCTTGAAATGGATGAATGCCCCTAAAATTGCTATTGACCGTAATGTATTGGAAATCTTTTGAGTGTTCCTGTAGCAGAACTATAAATGAAAAAGACACTTTTTTTAATGGAGAAATTCATTTTCTAACTCTTTACAGCATATATCACTTCTGAGTCGTTTGAAATAGCCCAATACCTCTAAAAAACGCTTTGATGAATTTCGGCCCATAGAGCGTAATGTATTTCGAATCTTTTGGGCGGTCCTGTAGATAAACTATTCAGTCGAATGGAACCGAAAGGGAAGGTGCACAACTAGATGTTACAACAATCCTAAATATAAAGTTTCAACATTCAACGCCTAACAGTTTTTGAGATATGCGAGTTTAATGAATTTCGGCCCATTGAGTGTAATGTATTTCGAATGTTTTGGGCAGTCCTGTAGATAAACTATCCAGTCGAATGGAACTAAAAGGGGAGGTGCACAACTAGATGTTACAACTATCCAAAATGTGAAGTTTCGACATTCTACGCCTAATAGCTTTTGAGTTAGGCGAGTTTAATGAATTTCGGCCCATAGAGCGTAATGTATTTCGAATCTTTTGGGCGGTCCTGTACATAAACTATCCATTCGATTGCCACCAAAAGGGGAGGTGTACAACTAGATCATAGAACAATCCTAAATATCAAATCTCAACATTCTACGACCATTAGTTTTTGAGATATGCGAGTTACATACATACGTACGTACGTACGTACAGACGGCATGGAAAAACTGGCCACAGTAGACTCGCCACTGGTCAAAATGAGTTGCAGACGCGTTAATATGATCGTGCATGCTAGCCTACGATGAGATGCATCGAAAAAAAAATTTTAATTAAATTTAGAGGTAGTCAAAATCGGTTTTTATGTCGAAATTTGGCCCCCAAAATTTTTCGGGATCACATTACTTCCTTATACTACGTACAAGGAAGTAAAAAACGTTGTGCATAATACAATTATTGTTATTGCATGTGAATAAAATAAGGAGCAGTTTTATTTCTGAAAGCTTCAATTTCAATGACTTTTAAATTTGAAAGTAAGTGGGTATATAATCAGTCAATTTTGCCATGCTTCCAAAATAGTCCACTTGGGACAAAATTATTTTATTTGGGTACGAAAGCAATATTTTATTTACAGATTTGTACTATCAACAACTAGATATACTTACCAGTTGTCTACACTCTTTATAAAGTGTAGTTAAACTTATTTAAACTATCAGATGTAATTATTTTTTTAATCTGACTGTGTAAAAAATCCGATTAATTTGATTTTTTAAAACTATAAATAACTTGTAAAAGAATTTCAATTACACTAAAAATGTTTTAATCTTTATAGTAATTTTTTATTACCCATTACAAGTAGTAGAGGTGGCTATTCAGCCAAAATTAGTATTTTTGCATAAACTGGGGGAGGGGGGTCAGACCCCGTAACACCCCCTTATATACGTCCGTCATTTTCTGGTGCAAAAATATATTGATTTTTAAGAGACCCCACTCAAGATAAGCCAACTTACAAATGTTCACAAGAAAAGCATTTCTTTCTTAAGTCGATTATCAGAATCTTTGTCCCGGGGTTCATTTATGGCGAGTGCAAAATGACTCTAAAATGTATAATCACTTAAAAGATAAAGGTAAGTCTCAGGCGGTGGTAAAGTCGCGGAATGAGTAATAGAAGTAAATTTCAATTTTAACCTTTCTATAAAAAAAAAGAATGATTAAATGAAACAGTAATCAACCATGTAAATGCGAATAAACTTGTTTTAAATTATAACTTTTTAAATCCTGCCTAGAAATTGCACGCTTTAAAATCACAGCATACAACTTAAGAGAAAAGTCAGATTGATTTTCGGACAATTCATTTCTAAAAACTTGAGCACGAGCAAGGTAGTACAGCAAATTTAAAATTCGATTTCAAAGCTTCAATCCTCCACGTATTATCCTCCCGCGCCCTAAATAAATAAATTAATATATATATATATACTATTTTAGAAAAAAATACGTACATTTGGGTTGAATTTCTTCTAAAAATGAGCGTCTCCCCACTTCTTTTTCAGGACTACACCACTGGTCTCAGGAATATCAGAATGTGTGCTAGATGTATAATACACTATATTTAGATTAATAGTTTAAAATTAGTTTTACATTCAAAATTGTTCCTTCACCGATGCATTCTGTGCAGTTAGTTGTCAAGAGGTCATGGACGACGCTCACCTACTCCATTGTCCTTTTCATGCCGAGCATTACTGGTAGGCTCAGGGGCGTAGCCAGGGGGGGGGGGGGGATATCGGGATATATCCCCCCCCCCGAAATTTTTGGATTAGTTATGAAATTCCGTCTATTTATGCACATATAAGTTCATATCCCCCCCCCCCCGAAAAATTTTCCTGGCTACGCGCCTGGGTAGGCTGGAGACCTGTTAGATTTCATGAACTATGTAGTAGCATTTTAGTACTTTTTATTCTTGTTTGCTGTAACTGTTCATAATCTGCCATTGGAAATTTAAAAAAGAAATTAAAATTAGTATGTTTCTTAAAAATCCCCCTATTAGGTAGTCAGTAGCTTGTAAAAAATTTAGCAACATGAAAAATGTTAAGTTGGAAAGTTAAAAATTGGGGTCAATGTTTTACTCTTAAGTCATTGGAGGATTAAACAAAACAATGCCAAATGAAAAATAATCACTTTTAAGAGTGACGGAAAAAGATAGAAATTTCAATGCTTTATAGAACATGAAGCTGCACCTCTTTCACTATTATACATTTGTCAGTAAAGTTCGAACTTTATGACGTCACACATGCATGCATGGGTTCCTGGAACTAGTTTGATTGCAGGAAAGCGGAAAATGCTGAGTCCTTGCCACGACAAAACTTATAAAAAGATTTCAAATTCAAAAAATTGCATTATTCATGTGATAAATGATAATAATCAGGAGAAAAGTATCGTAAATCAGGTTGGCAGGAGATCAATGAAATATCAGGAGTCTCCTGCCTAAATCAGGAGAGTTGGCAACTCTGATTGAATTAGTCTGTATTACTCATGGATAGTGTAGCTTTCTACCAGTGAAACAAAATCTTAAGTATTGATTCAGTCGTTCCAGAGATTACACCCTACAGACTAAAAATAAATTTAACCTCCTCATAATATTTATTAGTATAGGTTACTTTTTTCCATGGCATATTTTTTGCAATAAAGCTATTGATGCAACTCAGTTTTAAACTTATGATCATTGGAATAACTGGGTGGGTGAGAATGTAGGGTCGGTTTAGCCCATTCTAGAAAAATTTTAGCTTACTTGGCAATTATAATTTTAGACTTTCTAGAGCAAGAATAGGTGATAGAGCTTTTGAGGGAGGAGGTTTAGTCCAGTCAAATTAGGAAAAATGGGGGGAAACATTTATATATTTTTGAAACTTGGGGAAAACACTAATTGGGTATGTAGTTGTATGAAACAGAAAAGTTCCCCCCTCTCGGGGTGCTGCGTCCCCCCTTTGCCACCCCAAAAGGTCACTTTTTCAGATTTTCACTTCTATCTCAAAAACCGTTCGTATTAGCAAAAAAATGTCAATAACAAAATTAAAGCTGAGAAAATTTCCTACAAGATTGTAATAGGTTATTTTTTTGTATATGCAATAGCTTTCGAGATATGTTTTAGACAAAATCGCAAATTTTTGGAAAACGCTTCTTTTTATCCCGATTTTTAACCAATTTTGTCTTTTAACTCTTCAACCCTCAGTTTTACAGCAATTGTCTTTATAACAAAGTTGTAGAGTATTTAATTACCTTTAAAATGAGTTATTATTTGTAACTTTATCTTTAAAAGATCAAAAGTTATTGCAATTTGAAATTTTCAATAAATTTAGCAAATTTGAATGAAAACTACATTGCGCGTCAAAGTATGACAAAATCTAGGAAAAAAATTATAAAGTTTTGAAACTTTGGGAAAACATTGGTTGGGGATGTAGTTTTATGAAACAGAAAAGTTCCCCCCTCTCGGGGGGCCACGTACCCCCTTTAACCCCCCTAAAAAAGGTCCTTTTTGGGGATTTTTACTTTCATCGCAAAAACCGTAAGTCTTAGCAAAAAATTGTCAGTTACAAAATGAAAGCTGAGGAAGTTTCCTACAAGATTGTTGCGGGTTATTTTTTTCTAGATACAAAAGCTTTCGAGATATAAGTTTTAGAAAAAATCGCAAGGTTTTGGAAAACGCTTCTTTTAATAACAATTTTCCACTATGCGTTATACTAGTTCTTCAACCCACACATTTAAAGGAATATTCAATTCCTTTAAAATAAGTTATTATTTGTAATTTTATCTTTAAAGGATCAAAATTTATAGCAATTAGAAATTTTCAATAAATTTTAGAGAATTCGAATGCAAACTACATTACTCGACCAAGTACGACAAAATGAAAAAAAAATAATAATAATTTATAAACTTTTGAAACCTGGGGAAAACACTTGTAGGTGGTGCAATATTAAGAAACAGGAAAGTTCCTCTACCTTGGGGGTGGGCGTCCCCCTTTCCTCCAAATTTTTTTTTCATGTGAAACGGTTCTTTTTTTCAATAACAATTTATATTACCCAAGCGTACGATTTGGTTTTATTTCGTTTTTTTTATTTCTTCCTCTTATTGTTTCTGCTGAACTAGTTATATTTTATTCGTATATAAACACATATTTAACACATAAATGTTAGTACTAAAGTCTAAATTAACCCCCTCTCCCCCCCCCCCAAAAAAAATGTTTTGAAAGTGATATTTTTTACATCAATAGAATTCTGTAATGCAATACATCTGTTCAATATTATGTACTTTAACATTTGCATTTCAGTGATCATTCATCACAGAATTAATAATGTCAGCAAAATTAATTAAAAAAATACTGCATAATTATAGCACACTTACTTTCTCTTGTGTGCAACATCTGTACAATAATAGTGCAACAAACCTATGGAACAATTTTATTTTTATAAAAATGTATCCTCATAGTCTTCCTGCACATTGCTGTACAGCACAAATTGGCCTTCACACACGTGCATTTCTTTCCGCAAGTTTGAATGCATCCTCATGATATTAGTAATAATATTGTTTCTAGAGCTGGTTTTCGTTTCATATAAACTAGAGAGAGAGATGAATTCTGTTTTATCCACCCCCAGTTTCTGGGTTCCAAATTGTTCTCTGTTATCCCCGCTCATTTCACTTGGCCGTCTTGAAGAATTTTCCCAGACTTTCAGACAATTATTTAAAGATAAGGAAAATGTAACAGAAGAGAGGGGAATTTCTTGAAAAAAGGAGATTGCAAATTTTGATAATTCGACTATTCGATTCTCTGAATTAAGAATCAGCAGCTAGAAGGAAAGTTAGCCGAAATATGGGATGAAAAAAATCGTTTTCCATAAATTTGCGAGGTTTTCTAAAACATATCTCGAAGCTATTCGATATAGAAAAAAATACTAATTATAAAGATATCGAATAATAAATAATTCGATACATAAAAAAAATTAAAATTATAATCTTCTATGAAATTTTATCAGCTTTCATTTTGTAATTGGCATGCTTTTGCTAAGAAGCACCAATTTTGAGATAAAAATGAAAATCTAAAAAAGGAACTTTGAGGGGGAGGGGGGACGCGGCACCCCTAGAGACTGTTTCATACAACTACATACCCAACTAGTGTTTTCCCCAAGTTTCAAACATTCATAAGGTTTTTTCTTGCACTCTGAGGCACAATGCACTTTTCATTCGAATTCCCTAAAATGTATTGAAAATTTCAAATTGCTGTAACTTTTGATCATTTAAAAATACAATTACATATAAAAATAAAATTTAAAGGTAATTGAATACTTTGCTTTAACCCATTCCTGTCAAACTGATGGTTGAAGAGCTGTAAGGCAAAGTTAGTGGGAAATAGTGATAAAAGAAGCATTTTCTAAAAATTTGTGATTTTTTCTAAAAGAATCTCGAAAGCTTTTGTATCTAGAAAAAAATAGCCCCCAACAATCTTGTAGGAAACTTCCTCAGCTTTCATTTTGTAACTGACAATTTTTTGCTAAGACGTACGGTTTTTGAGATAAAAGTGAAAATCTCAAAAAAGGACCTTTTTTAGGGGGGGCTAAAGGGGGGACGTGGTCCCCCAAGAGGGGGCAACTTTTCTGTTTCATACAACTACATCACCAACCAATGTTTTCACAAAGTTTCAAAACTTTATAATTTTTTTCCCTAGATTTTGTCATACTTTGATGCGCAATGTAGTTTTCATTCAAATTTGCGAAATTTATTGAAAATTTCAAATTGCAGTAACTTTTGATCATTTACAAATTTACAAATAAGAACTCACTTTAAAGGTAATTGAATACTCTACAACTTTGTTATAAAGACAATTGCTGTAAAACTGAGGGTTGAAGAGTTAAAAGACAAAATTGTTTAAAAATCGGGATAAAAAGAAGCGTTTTCCAAAAATTTGCGATTTTGTCTAAAACATATCTCGAAAGCTATTGCATATAGAAAAAAATAACCAATTACAATCTTGTAGGAAATTTTCTCAGCTTTCATTTTGTAATGGACATTTTTTTGCTAAGACGAACGGTTTTTGAGATAGAAGTGAAAATCTGAAAAAGTGACCTTTTTTGGGGGGGGGGCAAAGGGGGGACGCAGCACCCCGAAAGGGGGGAACTTTTCTTTTTCATACAACTACATACCCAATTAGTGTTTTCCCCAAGTTTCAAAAATATATAAATTTTTTCCCCCATTTGCTGTTTTTTGGTCTAATTTGCCTGGACTAGTTAAGGCCCACACAATTATGGCAATACTTCTGTTATTAAATTATCTATTGAATTATCTATCTTTTTTTGCTGCTGTTGTTATTATTGGAGTTACTTTCTAGCATTAAAAATTGTTAAAAACTTAAGCGGGCGGATTTTCAGATAAATTAAAACTAACCGGTATTTTTCTCTATACACCTGTACAAAATTTTAGACAAGAAGATTATTAGATGTTAAATATATGCATGTTCATTTATACGTAGATTCAGGGGTGTAGCCAGAAATTTTTCATCGGGGGGAGAGGTTTCGACTACAGCAACTCATATATATGTATATGTGATAATATAGTGAAGAATATACATTTTGTATGGCAAAAAATGACCCCCCCCCCTTTGGCTACGCCCCTGCGTAGATTAAACATTTAAGAGGTGTGCTAATAATTTTTATCGAAAGCTTGAACAAAGTACATTAAAAAGTGATGACAGGGAAAAAAAAAGAATATTTCTTAAATTGTGTAACATATCATAAAAAACAACATGGAACATTACCCTCATTATTAGTGATGAACACGGGATAAAACAACTGGGTTTAATTAACAATGAAAATATCAGTATGCTGTGCAGCATTAAAAGAGTTAAAATAAAAATAGCATTTCAATGAATATTTAGCGCATTTTTTAAATGTGTGCAGTACTATCTCCTAGAAGAGCATACAGCAAGATTTCTGTTGTGTTCCTAGTACATAATAAATAAATCAGTATACATACATAGAAGTAAGCAATTTTCATTATAACATTCATCGTATATACTAGATATATTACAAGAAAAAACTAACGCTTTTCTGCTTTTTAAATCTTTTTGTGACTTTCTTCGATTTTTGCTGATGATAGCAATAAAAAATAAATTTCTGATATCAACTTCTTGAACAAGGGACGATTTCTTTAAAAATCATTATGGATAAAAATCGAAAATTCAACATCGTACTGGGTCATGTTAAAATATTTTGTGGAGTGGAGGTTCAGTACTCGTGAATGAAGGCTAGGAAAAATAAAGAATGTTTTCGACTGATAGCGACTGTCTCCAAAAAATGGACACTAGGCATAAATGGGTTAAACGATAAGAGTTTCAATAAATTACGGTATTGTCTCTCCATTCTGGTTTTTAAAAGTAGCTTTATAGGTACATCCATAAAAAAAAATCTCGAGTACTTTATTATCCAAAGTACCTTTTGCAAAGATATTAAACTTAATTCTTGATTATCCATAAGCTTTTTTTTTTCTTTCTTTTATTACAGGATTAAAACCGTTCTCTACCAAACAAATAAATCGAAAAGTCTGCATTATCTAATGAAGTGGTTCCCAGCCCAACTGAACCCACGGACCACCTAAAAGAAGAATTCTCACCGGGAAGAATATAAAATGTAAAAAATAATAACAAAAAATGCAAAATGTATGCACAAAATGTAATGCTAAAATAAAAAAAGATTTTTGAATAAAATGCAATTTTATACATTATTTATTTTTAAAAAAATATTGAATTATTATTGATTATATTATTACATTGAACATTTACGAAAACTAAAGCGAAGCATCTCATTATTCTAAGCATATCACGATTTTTATCAGCTGGGCAGCATGATGAAGGAGCTGTATTTGTAACAGGAACACACTAACTAGGATTGGAAAGGGCAAAACAATTATATAAAAATCAAAATTAGTTATTTACACAAAGAAATACAACACTCACATATACTGAATCGCATAATATATTTACATGGTTAATATATACATAGGTATGTTTCAGGCAAGTATCCTGAAAAACATTTTGGAGGGGGTCCAAAAGGTAAAAAAGACAAAATGTTCAAAAGAAGGCTATATCATTATCATTTTAGTAACAAAAATCAAAATTTCGGGGGGCTGCTGCCTTAAATACGTATAAAGATCTTTTTACATTTACAATAAGTATCCCTAACACATTTAGACAAGCATATCACTAATTTAATTCTTCAGATTCAGGGTGAACAGGCTGCCTACCCTATTTGGGTTTACGTTTAATTTGCCTGCAACCCATTGTTCTTTGACTATTATTCAGCTCTCGTCAGCCAAGATCTGGGGTAGCTTTACCAACTTAAAGAGATAAACCTGATGTTTTATTTTCCTTAAAAAAATAAATTAAAATAAACAGTGAATTTACAAATTAAATTTAATTCATTGAATTTTTAATCTTTAAAGTATGAAATAATGACAAGATATTTTTTCAAATAAAATTTATTTTATGGGCTGCCAGAAGAAAAAATAAATGTAGAGAAAATTAAATAACTTTCACCTTAATAGATGGCACCACTAACTCACAAAGATAGTAAATCTTACTTTAAGGAAGTTGACTTTCCTTTTTTCTATTATTTACCTACTTACCACGTGGAGATAATTGGCTGTATTTTCAAAGTCAAATAAAATCTATTATCTACCTTATAACATTCTATTTTTTCGTAATATTTACAAAAAACTATTGCATGTTGAATGAAAAAAAAAAATAAAATAAAACAAAAAGGAGGGGGGCTGAAAAATAAATGTTTTTACTTAACAATAAATTACGTTTGTGTTAACTCCTCGTGACCATTTGAGAAAGATGAATACTACACCGACTTAGTTCAATTATTGAGATTAAAACGTTTACAAAAACTAATTGTAATATCGCTTGATTTGTTAAATCTATTATTTACATATTTCTATTTATATAAGAGGAATCCTTTCTGTCTGTTAACGGTCTAGACATTGTTTGCTACAGATGTCTAGACCATTCATCGGATATGGGCCGAATTTCACACAGTGACGAAACAAGACAATAGAAAGCTAATGTCGAAAAAATAAAATTATTCAGATTACTAGTTTTTTAGGGATTTTATGTTTTGTCCAGTTCTTGGCCATTTCTCGTGCATTTTGCGATATCGCGAGCTAAAATTTCAACCGAAAACTATATTTCTTATATATTCAGAAACTACAAAGTTTTCTTTTTCAAATAAGCCTTGTTACAAAATCGTACTAAATTTTGCAGATTTTTAAAAGGAAGATCACTTATCCAGTAAATTTTCGCAATTTGAAATTGAAACTGTCCCACTGAAAAATGTAACTGGCAAAAATTTTCCATCTTTTTGCCACTGATAAAACATTTTTTTCACGCTCTTTTGAATTTTGAACCGCACAGAAATGTTAATTAGATTTTTATGTGATTTTTTTTCTGAAAAGATCACAGGTTAAAAATCTCTCAGGACTCTCTCTGTTCCAGAAAGAAGGTAGCGAGAGGAATGCAATATGCTGGTTGTCCCCCCCCCCCCCCCCAAATTGGCTGAAACGTTATCCAGACAACTGACGTCAGGCAGGGTGAAATGAATGAGAGAGATGGGATGCCGACCGTGCTAATATCCCTCCTACCTTTCTGTTTTTGCGTCGCACCAGGAAGACTGGACTCTATTTAATTTTTAGTATCTGCATAGGTATTAGCGATAAATGGCTGTTAGAACACAGATAGGTAGAAGGGGAAAAGACTAGCCACGTCCAATTCCCAGTAACCTCTGTGAGCTATCAGGTACCGTATTCACTTTCTTTTTTTTCATTGCAGCGGGAAGTCCCATGTCCCTTTTTATCATTGCAGAGGGAGGATTCACATTCCTCCCCTTTACAATCTGCAGGGTTCCCACTCATTTCTTGATATAAAAAATAAGGCCTTTTTAAGGTTATTTTTAAAGATTTCAAAACAAACAATCAAAGATACATTCTAATGCAATTATATTGTACATCTCATTAATGATACTGCATTTTATGTCTTTTAAAGCATTAACCACTTCTGTGATATTTCCAGGCTGGAAAGTTCAAAAGTTATTCACCAGAAAGATTAGAACATTTCAATTCTTATGCACGAAAATTTTTGTATATCAAAATGTCTACAATCTTAGAATAAATGCACATACTCTACATACACTTATTTTTTTACAATTCTTTTTAATAAAAGGTAATTTTATGACCGTTTCCTTGTAAATAATGTGATCTTTAAGGGGTTAAAGTGCATTTGGGTTTAAAACAATCATTGTGTTTTAATCAGTTATAATTATGTTATATATTTATCTCATATAACTCCTGTTCTTGTCTCTGACCCTATTTTCCCACCCTCCCCAACCATGGCGAAAGGTAAACGAATCATGAAACTATAGGCCCAGACTGGCTGCTTTGAGAGTCCTAGGCTAGAGACTGAAAATAAGGCCCTTACTGGGGAATTTAGAGGGAACAGAATACTAGAATATGCAATATTTGAAAATTATGCTTACATGACTAAGAAAAAACATTGAACCACATTGACTCGAATTATAAAGAAGTATATTCATCTTGGGGGGGTCCTTGTCAGGGCCCCCAGCAATCGCCAACTATCCAATCTGGCCATTTTGGGTGTGCATGGAACAAGGAAGCACAGCGCAGAAAAGAAAATACCTCCCCTGCCCCTTTTTCTCCCTCTCCACAGAGAGAGTGGCATGCAGACAACATGGTTAGCTTCCTATACGATTTGCCCCCAACCCCTGCTCGCATTCAGAATAAAAAAATTCAAAAATCACAGGAAAAGTGAAGATGAAATGATAATTGAAAACTTTTACAATTTTTTAATTTTTTTAAGGATGCCTTATAAATTTTTTTTAATATGGCCTTTTTAAAGACTTTTCAAGGCGTGTGGGAACCCTGCAGCCTTTACCAATGAATGATGGTTTTATAGTTGAAGGGTTTGCTATAAAAAAGAGGGAGCTCCATTCTACAGGAGTTCAGAGTTATATGTACTATCTAGCAGTAAAAAATAAATAAAACTAAAGTATCAATAAGTAAAATAAATTTGTTGGTGACAAAAGGATATAGCTCCAATCGTTAGTTCTTGTGCTATATAAGAGATAAAGTTACCAGTCTCATTAGCTTGTGTTGCGTTTGTTTTAGAAATTTCCACAGTAGTTTGGCATTGCTTAAATCATCGTCTGAAACTTGAAGCTGGAGAAGTGATCAGCAATGTCAATGGAGTCAGATATTTTCAAATATTCATGGACAAACTTTAATCCTTGTATAGTTGATGTCCTAAGAAAAGTAGAAATTCAAGCATCATCAGCTAGCCTCGAAATCGAAAATCAATCGAGCTTGGAAAGTAAAAAGGATTGCCAGTTCTCTCCGAATTGTTTCTGCAGTCTCTTTTTGGCAAAACTAAAAAGTCTTTTGAAATTGGTTTAAGTCGAAAAAGTTGGGGCCAAAACTGGACAAACAGAATCACTCATTTTCCAAGGTCTACTCGTATCAAAACAATTTCTGACAGATGTGGCGCTCATGCCCGACGTTTTATTTAAACTTGCTATTCTCTCAGAGTCTTTGAAGAAAAAGAAACAACACCGATGCAAATAAGAAAATAAGTAGAACCATGGAATAATCTCACAATTAATGTCGACTGCAAAAGAAATGCAGATGTTAAACGCGGAGGTAGCAATGCAGGACATGAAATTTGGAACTGTCCACCTGACTTGCCAATGACGGATCCAGGGGATGCGGAGGTGATAGGGGGTTTTAGCCTCCCTAAGACATTGTTAAAGGGTAACAATCTGCTTTATTATAAACCTTGGATAGGTAAAATGAACATTTTTAAAAAATAGATTATCCCCTCCCAAAAATATTCACATTGGTTTAGGCTAAAATTTTGCTTTTTATTGTACATTTTGTACATGTCAATTAAGCTTTTTTGAAAATTAAACAGTCTCCTAAATAGGTTACTGACAAAAAAAAAAAAAAAAAAAAAAGGCCGAGGCATTTTTATGAAAGGTTGTTACAAGCTTGTGTTCTCACCTCCCAATGCCAACGAAGTCATGCGTTCATGGAAATTTTTTTTTGCACTACAACACTGACTATGACTGTCTATTTACTCATCTACATCACTTTTGAATAATGGCTAGCCCTGCCTGCCCCCTCTGTCATAGTGGTGCAGGGATGAATACCGAACACCTCCTAACGTTCTCAGTCATTACGAAGACCTGCATAATTTCCCGATATTGGGAAGCCAGAGTTGTATGGTATGGTATTTTTGCTTCTGTGTTTTTATCTTCCCAGGATGTTAGGATAATGTCTGTGTCACTTGCTGCATTAGAATTTTTTAAAAATGGCCAGTCTATGAATGTGTGTTTGGACCCAGCAAGCATGCAAAAAGCAAAATTAAGTGCAGAAGTGAATCTTTGCAGTTATGACGGTGATCAAATTGTACCTGGATTTAAGATTTAAAATAGTGTATGGGATGTTTCTTTGCATTGAGCTGCGACCCCCACTTTCTTCTATGGCCTTATGGGTTTCCCCCATTTCCTGAGTTTAAAATAATCAAGTCAAGAGAGGGGTGACCACCATTTTAACCCACACACGAAACTCACCTCATTGAATGGCCTCTATAATTTGTCAGGGATTAATGTGTTGCTATTTCTAAAATTCAAATTCCAGAGTCTGACTACTTAGGGAAAGGAATCCCTAAGCTTTTCCTGATTTTCCCCAGGGAGAAATAAAAGGATCGTTATCATGTGGATTCATCAAGTGAAATAAAAAGAATACATTGCAATTTTCGATTCTGTCACCGAAAAAAGTTTCTTCTAAATTTGTGATTTAATGTTTACTGCATAAATTTTAATTTTAGAGGAATTAGCAACAATTTTTTAACGAAACGTGCGTATCCTCTTTCCTTTTACTTCTTATGTGTGTTTTTTACAAAGTTTTTTAATTACTTTATCGTTTAACACCAGTATTTTGAGTGTTTTTTCAATTGTATCAATATTTAAATGTGGTATTTAACACCAATTGTGACATACCAATAAATGCCAGAACGCCATTGGTTTGTTAACTCTCCATTTTAACCAGGGTTGGCATGGTTTAAACGAAATGTTTTTTTTTTTAAAGAATAATTTAAAATTCCGAATACTACAGATAGAATACGTTCTGATATCTTTTAAAATTATCCTTATAAGTATCAACAAAAAGTTTTTATATCAATCTAATAGATACCTCATTATTTTATCATTATAAAAAATTATTAATTAAACTTAAATAATAGGCTGCATTTTTAATTTGTTTCTAAAATAGAGATTTTGTGTTTTAACAACTTATTTTTAAACCTTAAAAATTATCATTTTGAACAACTTACCACTATTATTACTCATGAATCTAAGTGCAACATTCCATGTAAAATGAAGTAAACAATTACTATTTTTTGTATTTAGTGTATAATATAATACAATATTATCTCTAAATAAAATATTAAAATTGAATGATTTCAATTGTCACATAAGTATACCAACAATTATTTAGTTCTTTGTTTTAATTCCTTTCAGAAGAAATATTAATTGTTATTTGAACATTTTATAAATTTAATTTATATGTATGTAACAGGTAATTATAAAAGGATTTTTAAAAAAGCCCCCAAAAAAACCTATTTTTTTTTTTTTTTTTTTTTTTCAAATAAACCGGGGTTTTTTTCCAGCCCTGATTTTAACAACATTAGCTGTTTCTGAGAAAAATATTTAAGCAAATTGAACTAATAACATATTTTGTGGAGTTTTAAAGAACTGCTATTTAAATTTTCAGATTTTTTTTAATTATTAGATAGTTCACTTTATAGTGCTTTGTAACTCATTGATCAATTTTTGAAATTCAAAGAAAAATTTATTGGACGTGCTAAATTCAAACATTGACTTAAATGTTAGCGTTGACATGGCACTTAAGCTTGTTCTTCCGAGAAAAGATACATTTCAACAGCTCTAAAGATAATCCCATGACATTCAGAGATTCAATAGAAATTTGAAATGGGTCTTTACAATGCATTTTTAAAGTTGTAAATCTATGAAAGTGGTAATGCATTTGGGGAAAAAAAAAAAAAAATCTTAAAACAGTCAGTATTTTATTTTGTAATATCAAACTGTCTTGATTGTGCTTTGTATTATTTGGCATGAATATATTAAACTGCAGCAGGGCTATACCAGGTGATTCAAAATAGATGTTAAGGCGATTATTTTTTAAACCGTAAGCGATCGAAACATACTTCCAATTAGAAAAGTTCGTCCAAGTAAGAGTCGCTTTCAGATAAGGCATTTATTTCATTGGGTATTGTATACATATTAAAATATGAAATTTAATTTTTTACAGTCCCTCCTTTTCTACCCTTTCTATTGAGAAGAATGTTGCTCTTTGCCCAAGAAACTTAATAAAACAAATCCCGTGTCCCTAAGTGAAATAGTTAGCAAGAAAATCAATTTTGAAAGTGATGACTTACGCCACTTTACCAACTGTGTTGGCGTCCGTTTTCAGGCAAAAAATCTTTACTTTAGGGGACCCACTATGAGTAGATAAAAGATAACTGCTTTTCCCAACAATGGGATCTTTAACGCATTCAAATGTGTGAAATGAACAGGTGCAATTTTGCCTAACATGATCGGCACTGCTTTATGAAATGAGCCATAATTTAGTTTTTTACGGGGGGGTCATCCACTCATTACATCATGCTTGTAGAGAAGGAATTTTAAAGTGTAAAAGAGAATGACAAAATAATGGCGTAGGTTACTAGGGTGTGGTCACTTTCTC
This sequence comes from Cheiracanthium punctorium, assembly GCA_038373885.1. Lineage (NCBI taxonomy): Eukaryota > Metazoa > Arthropoda > Arachnida > Araneae > Cheiracanthiidae > Cheiracanthium > Cheiracanthium punctorium. Next base: position 190,234 of record JAWZYV010012016.1, read on the forward strand.
TAAAAACTGCCAAACGTGCTTTACAGGAAAATTCTAGCTCAATTAGGATTGGAGGAGTCTACTGTGTCTATCGAGTCACTTTTAACATAAATGAATGTCAGTTGAAAAGTCATTACATTTTCCTCACTTTAGAGACATCCCCTTAGTGCTGGGCGACAAATACCAAAATTTTCAAATTGCAATATCTTACTAACTATTTCACTTAGAGACACGGGATTTGTTTGATTCATTTTCTTAAACAAAGACAGGGTTGCTACTCAAATCCTGAAATGAAATTCCCTGTCCTTTTCATGATCAAAAAGGGGACAAACACGACATAGCGCAATAACGGCATATAACGCAATATAGTATCATCTCTTAATATTTTAAATAGTTGTGCATCTTTAATAATATCACATTGATTATTAGCTTAACTAAATTAAAATTATCAACTTAATTTAGTTAAGCTAAATTTAGAGATGAGAATGCATGAAGAGAAAAAGTGCGTAAGCTTGAATTTAACCGTTAAAATATTTTGACAAGCATCATACACTGTTTTCCATAAAATATCAATCGCAAACCAAATTAATTATTTTTATCTTGATTAAAATAATTCCCAGTACTCATGCATAAATAAGTATTTAATAATCAATTTTAGATAGAGAGTGTTCAATAGAAAAACAGGCTATCATTATTTAAAAAGAGGATTTTAAGCAAATTCCCCATAAATCTAAGGTCAAGGTAAATAATTTCATGAATAGATTTCAGACAATGTCTTTATGTACAAATAAAATAACATAAAAAGGCTGACTTGGAAGGTTTAATATTATTATTATTTACTTTTTTTTTTTTTTTTTTTTTTTTGCAAAACTTCCATCAGAAATAGTGTAAAAATTATATTGCAGTGTAATTAGTTGCATTCACAACAAGTGTTAAAAAATAAATATTAAAAACTGCATTTACCTTTACTTAAAAGAAAAGCAGTTCTTTTTCTCATAGTCAATCTATGCAAATCAATGTCTTATTTAAATCTCTGTCATGATTTTTTAGCTTAACATTCAAACTTTCAGAAGCATTTAAAATTCAAGAAATTTATAAACATAAATTTAAATAAGCATTCACGTATTTTGTAGTTGCATTAGAAATGTTTATAAAGAAATACTGAAAAGGAAATACTCATTTACCAAAAAGATTGAACTTGAGTTGGCAGATACGAGATTCGGAATTCTGCCGTGATTATATCATCTACATATTTTTTTTAAAATAAAAATAATTAAAATGCGGAATTCCGTGGAAGATTTTTATCATTGTAAATTAAAATTATTACTTATTACCAGCAGTTTGGTCCTTAGTAATGGCAAAATGATTGATGAATAAGTGCCTGCTCATTGGGGGGAAAAAGCAAATTTTTAATAAAATAAACACTTTCACTAGTAAATCTAAAGATTTATTATTATTTTTTTTATATTCCAAAATCTGTTGGTTGATGTTAGACAATCCAGCAGATTGTTCCTCCATAATTTTCTGTATTTTCTTTTGTAATATTTTGATCTGCTCAGAAACTTTTCGTTTATTTCTTCCTTCATCTTGCAACTTTTGTTGAGCATCTTTCTTTCTCTGCAAGGCATCATGGTATGAACTCCTTGCAGATTTTGAAAAAAAAAAAAAAAAAAAAAAAACAGAGTACACACGAGGTGACAGCAAGACTAAACAGCGAGAAAGAGTAAAAACCATAAAAACAAACACGCGATGTGTGTCTAGCAGTGCCCACATACAAGCAGATGGGGAAGAACTAGAAGGGGAAAATCCACCAGGAGGAAGCGCAAAGGGAATATCGCCCTTTCTAAAGGAACGTTCCGTAGAGAGATTATACGACAGAGCGGAGCTGAGAGGGGAAAAGGGGAATACCCTTTCTCTAGCCAGCTCTCTTAGATGCATAGGCATACCACTGGTGCCAATCAATCGCTTCGACGGGCGTGACTCCGGCTTTTCAATAAACAAGGCGCAGGTTATGGTTCGCGATCTCACTTTTTACTGAAATACAAAATACAGGCATAGTCTTTCCCAAACAAAAATTTAAAATTTGTATTAATTAAAAAATATAAATGAATTTTTCGCTGCAAATATATTTTTCCCTGTATTTTCCCGGTTTTCGTGAAAATTCTTCATTTTCCCTGAGTTTTCCCGGTTTTTTTCGCGATTTCTAAATTCCCTGAGTTTTCCCGGTTTTCCAGGTTCTCCCGGTCGCGTAGCAACCCTGAAAGAGCAACATTCTTCTCAATATAAAGGGTAGGAAAGGAGAGACTGCATAAAAATTTGCCATACAAAATGTATATTCTTCACTACTTTATCACACACACGTATACATATATATGAGTTGTAGTAGTCGTAACCCCCCCCCCCCCCCATGAAAAATTTCTGGATACGCCCCTGACTGGTGGGCTCGAGTGCAATATTCGTGAGCTCCGCTGGGTTTTGCCTAGTATGTAAAAATTCATTCTGAAAAAAGGAAGTACAGGAACTGAGCTCCGTTGAGCTCCTATGCAAATTAAGTCCTGAACTACGGTTAAGTACAGCCATTTTCAGGGTTTATAC